>LQNS02000137.1:13448560-13466358 GCA_001587735.2 Parhyale hawaiensis | reverse complement strand
TTCAGGAAAATTTTTTATAAAGTACCCTGGTCAGTTGGAAAACTGGCATAGGACGCGAGGAATATATAAACTTTTAATCTAACACTAGTACAAGGAAGACCGTGAAAAGCTGCAATACATTCTACGAAAATTCCTACCTGATCAGTAAAAAATCCGATTACTTAACAGAGTTCTAGAACTAGAATTATTCTAGAGTAACAAGAAAGACTACCCGCCACTCACAGCTTCTGCGTCTCCCGCGTACTCAGACCAAACCGAGCGATGGACGAGTTGCTGCCCCTGCTGGAGTAGTGCGACCCAAGGGGCCGCCGGTGGATGTCTGTAGAACTGATGCCCTCCTCGAGTGTGGAGCTCTTGCAGTTACCCGCTGCAGGAGGGAGGAAACAATGTGACGATCTAAAGGACGTTTCAGTTCATGCTCTTCCCACCATTGATGCTCCGGCGCTAAATTTTAATAATAATAATAATAACAATAAACCGACATTAAGCTACAACTTAATGGGGTTAACCACATCTGTACTGAGCTGTACTACCTCGATGAGCCAGCCCATGCAGTAGCCGCGACTGACAATATTACAAAATTTGCTAAATACGGTCGTGATACTATCGGAATGTTTTGAAGTATGAACGTAGGGAAAAATTCTAACGTGTGGGCCGGCCACAAGACGCAAAGTAGCTATAGAAAACTGTAGAATTTAACTAGATGCTAAATATCATAAGCCCCACCGTCGTCACTAGATGTCCTCCCCGGTCCGGAGGCACTGTCGTCTCTCACGACCATTTTGCGTTCAAGCAAGCTTTCCTGCGCGCGCCACTACTAAAATACTGAAACACTACCTAGGCAAACCTAACCTAGCCTAACCTAACCTACCCTTGCCTAACCTAACCTTCTTACCTAACCTTCTAACCTAACCCAACCTAACCCAATCTAACCTCTCTACCCTTACCTAACGTTACCTAACGTTATCTAACGTTACCTAATGTTACCTAACGTTACAAAACGTTACTAACATTACCTGACCTAACCCAACTTAATCAGCGATACAGCGAGCAGCGCGGCGCACCAACGTGAACGCTGCTCACGCGCACACGACCTGCGTACACCAACACGCACACAATTCGTCGTGAGAGACGATAGTGCCGCCCGGACTGTCAACACACCTGATTTTTTTTAAACAATGTTATTCCTACGAGAGGCGGGTGCTAGTTCGGCGTTGTAAGTTATCATTTTTAACAGAGAATTTTAAATTAATTTCGAACTACAAGCGCGTACCTCGGCTTCAGTTACGTGTATTAGAAAGAAATTTTGTAATTCAGTAGTTAAGTTAGAATTTCTTCAGCCGTTTCTCCATTGTGTCTGGATCGAAGAACAACCAAATAGAACTAAAAGAGTTTACGTTGACATTAGATAGTAATAATGCATTAGCTAAAGCTTGCGTAAGGACCTAGTTGTTTTTTTAAGGAAGGAGTACATTTTTTTAATTAGAATAAGTCCTACATCAGAGTCGGTTTATCTAGGGACTACTTTGATAGTTACCATAGCAGGGAGATACCTGTAAAACAATCCAACATTGGTCCAACGGTTAGTCAATCACTAAAGTGACATCACAAATGGTAGCCATTACGAACATTTTGCCCAAGCAAACCTTCATTTCAAGCTAAGCCACTGGACATTCGTGTCTCATCTGGAACGGTATCGGTCTCATACTGGTCACAATCAGTCTTTATGCTGATGCCGCTGATCTTCCCGAAATAATGATGAAAATGGGTGCAGCCTTCAAACAGTGTGTAATGTCATTTGATCGGTGAATCATACTTTACTGCTAAATTTAAGCGAAAAGATATACAACTTTGAACCGTTTTGATGTTACAGCTTTCTGTCAAACAACCCAGGGACGAACCAGAACAGTAATTGTGGCAAACGCCAACAACGAACCCTGCCAAAAATTCATGGACGAACTGGATCAACAGTTGTCATTATGTACACTCGATGACCTCTGTCGAACAATCCAAGAATGGACCAGAACAATAATGTGAGACAAACGCCACTCACGCCGCTTGTGGTTGGGCTTGGCCCCGAGCTCGAGCCTGCGGAGGCGGGCGACGCGGATGTGGCGGCCGCTCCACAGCATGAAAAAATTCACCACCAGCGTGACGAAGATCGGTAAGTACATGTACAGCATTTGTGCGTCGGGATCTGGAAATGGGAGAAATATTAATACTTCAGGGCAAAAGTACAACCATAAGTACGTCATCAATAAGTACAGCGGTGTTTACATCGATAAAAAAGTAGCTACAGCAGTAACGCAATCCGATTGGTTGATTTGGCTCTATATATGCTGATAACGCAGACGCTAATGAAAGCCGAGCGTATGAACGCTCGGAGTAAATATATACTGAAGCAGACATGTCCACTATTTCTCATTCAAGCCAGCGAGCGTAACTGCCGTAGCTTCTGGCTGTTGAAGGCAACGGCTGGGAGTAGGGGGGGGGGGGGGGCGACATCAAGCTCATGCTGTTCTTCAACTGTCGTACTGCACATATTGTGATATTATTGTCCACTCGTAGGAAATTTAGATTATAAAATTCTTTAGAAAACTGGACGAATATAGCTCTCGGTATCTAATTTCCCAACCACCTAAAGTTTCCGTCCTTTCTTGAACGTCGATTTTTTTGCTAGCAAGATTCACTGCTCTTCAACAAGTGGTTATAATGCAAGCCATTTAGCTTCATCGGCAAGCTAGCCGTCAGCCACTCACTCGGCCAGGTTGGCTACCGAGATGGGGTAGGTACTGGAGCTCAGAGAAAATACTGTATTATTGGATCGGCTCTAAGCAAACGACGCTGGAAGGGGAAGCGACTGCCGTAAGAACTGGCTGGAGCTCCCGCACCCAATAGCTATTTCAGCAGCCAGCCTGGCTAAGTGTCGGGCTGACAGCCATTTTTCTGATACAATTAAATGGCCTGTGCCACCAAAATCACTTATGGAAGCGCACGCTGGCTTGCGGAACATGCCAGCAAGATCTTAACGTTCAAGAAATGACGAAAGCTCAAGGCAGTTGGTAAATTGGATGCCGAGGGTTATATCGAGGGCTTAGAGCCAGAAAGGGCTATGTCCATTTTTGGAGAAATCGGGTTCTCCTCACCAAAAGGGTGCCATGAGGCATATTTTTAGTGTCACGGGTGTCTTATGCCATATCTCTCCATTAGGAAGAGATTTGGCATGAAAATATATGGCATCGACACCCGTGATACTAGAAATATGCCTCACGGGCACCCCCTTTGTGAATGGAACCCGATTTCGTCAAAGATGGACATAGCCACTTCTGGCTCTAAGCCCTCGATATTTGTCCAGTCTTCTAAAGAATTTGAAATTTAACTTTAGTATGCGTGGATAATATGTGCAGTAATGCATCTGAAGAACAGCATGAGCTTAACGTTGCCTCCATCCTCACCCGCTGACTTGACCAGCCAAAACTACAGCAATCACAAAAGTTGGCTTGAATGTGAACTAATAAACGTGTGTGCTCCAGTAAGTACGTATGTAATATATGTTTACTCCAAGTATTGGAGGTGCGGGAGTTCCAGCCAGTTCCTAAAGCAGTAGCTTCCAGCGATATTGGCTTAGAGCTTCTTCAGCTATATGTAGTTCTTCCGAGTTTGAACCCTACCTAAGAGAGTGCCCTTACCTGAGAAGAAACACTTGAATTTGCCGATTCTGGGAGTGATCGTGGAGCATGGAAGACTTCTTCTGCTGGCATCAAGACTCGTGGCGATGATGGTGATCAGCGCAGGTATCCCCCAGGCCCAGACGCAATGTATCAAGTACCTGCGCCAACTGGAGGTGCCGTACCGCCTGTTGAATCACAGGAAGCTTCATATGGACTGCCGAGCACAGTCTCAAATTGAACCGCCCTACCACTGCAGAAAGTGTACCACAGCTCGATATTCTGTACCGCTCCAAGTAGTTCAGCAACTGAGCAGCGACAGACGTTATTATTTATTGTTTCCCCACCGATAGCGACAGACAAGACTACTAGGTTGTAACAAAGCTACGTTTGAAATCGCTAGCTACACTTGAGCACATCATTTAGTTAAGGAAATTGAATTGCTGAAAGTACCAAGTCAAGTATTCAACTAAAGGTATCTGCCACAGACAAATGAAAACCCAGACGAACAGCTTTTACGCTCAGTTCTACCTCGAGATACCTGTGACGTCATCGTTCAGCCATCAGTGTTGTGCCGTGAACAATATCTTACGGCATAACGAGAAAAATATTTGGACTAAGCTGAACTAGAAAATATCAACTAGCAAGTCGTAAATATAATCGAAAGGTACGCGTACGTACGAAGCATCGGGAGCGACAGGCGATTTGCAGAAAGTACGTACGTACGAAGCATCGAGAGCGACAGGCGATTCGCAGAAGAGAAATATCCAATTTTCTAAGCTTAACAGAAAAGAAAGACTTCGAGATGTGGATCTACCAACTCTTAGATGAGTGGGCTTTGGAAAATGCATATTCAAGGAGCTTATTTTTTTAATTTGAAGCTTGATTTTTCTCCAGTCTGATCCATTAGGTGATCAACAAATGAATTACCGCCTATCTCAACGCTGCAATCGGGACGGAGGGACCACCTAACCAACATCATGAGTATTATTAGGGTGTGAATTGTCATTATACAGCATAATTATTTTACTTTAAACAGTTACTACCAAAAGAGCGGTTCCTGTTACGTTTCAAGTAGTAATATTCCTACAGAAACTATACGTATCTACTTCGGAAAGTAAAATAAGTAAACAGGCTGCCCACGGCACCAGTGTTTCAAGAGAGTGAAATAAAAAGAATATCAAATGCATATTAGCCGCAAAATTAAGAGTTGACGGCTTCTGCGGTTGACTGCAGCCGTACACTCCTCTAGAGCCAGTCGGCACCTAGTGTATCTGCAGCACGAACAAGTGCACGTGGGTTTCCGAGTTGGGGTGTGACTTTATTTTTATTCCTCAAGTATTTTAACCGCCGCCGAGAAGTGCTATCGAATACAATATATATATATATATATATATATATAAATCAGTGACTTACATTATGATGAGCAGAGACTCCAGGCAGAGAGCGGTGTTCCAGTGGAATCCGGCCAGGATGAAGAACAGCAGGAATCCACCTGCGCATAAGAGTAGGAATCAGCTACTGAACTGCTTCGTTTAAAAGCTTTCCATGGGCATAGTTTTCATTTAGGCAAAATTATAGTAATGCGAAAACAGAGATTTCGAAAACAGTATAGATATTTATCCTTCGTAAAGAACTTTCCAGATGAAGCTTAAAAACTTATCTACCTAAGCAAAATTAAACTCAAGTATTGCACTTGACGTCCTTACAGAATTGCTTCTGTAAAAATTGCAGCATGCTTCTACTAAAGGTCGAATTACACGAATGTCACAACATGAGGAAGCTTCACAGAGCTCGTGAAACACTCTTCAGGAAATTTTGTGTCGTTTTCATGGATTCAACAGCACGACAAAAATAAATTTAATGAGACCACTTTCATTTCAGAATAACTATTAAGTAGAAATTATGAATAAATAACTGAGAGCTGATAAACTTTTGACACTACGAGAGATAATTATACAAGGCCAACGATACCACGGACGATTTAAGTGCAACATTCTGCGTAGTTGACCAGCAAACCTCGGTCACTATGCAGCACGCTCCATCTTAAACTCTTTCAATATCACCCGAGAACGAAGTGAGAGATGTGATAATGTTTTCGTTGAAGATTTAAGTATATATCTAATTGTAAATATATATTTGCCTGTCCCCCCAACAACAGGTAGGAGTTGAGTAATCTTCTTAATTTTTTGCAAGTAGTCTGGTGGGTTGACCTAGATGTGACCCATGCTAAAAAACTAGGCCTAGTTGGTCATCAAAAACGACTTCATTGAATAGGCCCTCACCGCGGGTGATGATCTTACGCCACGAGGCGTTCTATTTTACCTCTCGCGTGAATCTACTTTAAGCCTCCTAACAAGCAGACAATGATGAAATTAGAAAAAAAAATTCGTCTGCCGCAAGTTAATCACAGCTTCTTTGTAAGTTCAACGTGTGCCAAGTGAATTTAAATAAGAAACACGCGATTGGTTCAAAAATAAGAGAATTCAACTGAGGAGTAAGTTCTAAATGCAAAAAATGAAGGATGCGATACAGCAGTACAGAACATTTTACCGTTGTTATGACGATAGGCTGCTAGACATTCAGGAAAATGCGGAATCCATATTCGGAAAACTATCAAATGTCGCGTCTCTCACCAATAGCTGAGCATAGTGAAGGACCTCTGGACATTCAAAAAAGCATGGAAGTCAAGCACGTAAGAGATTCACCATATTTCGACGAGACTGAACAGTAACTCAATTTCTTTATGCGAAGTATAAAGGACCTTCGGAAGATATAGAGCGGAGAGTTATCGGAACAGGTGATATACAAGGAAAAAGAGTGTTGCTCAGTAGAAGCACAATATGTATCACACACAGACCAGTTTGGTTGCATTGACCAAAATTTAGTTGAGATAACTAAACTATTGGTTTGGCTATCAGATAATTAATTTTTTAGTTGATATTACCAATTGATTTATTTAAGTATTTTGGTTATACTACCAAATTTTGAGGTTAATTTTACTAAAAAAGTTGGTTACTTGACTGGATTTGGTTATTCTTGCTAGCTAATAGTAAAATAGCTTTTGGTAACTGATACTAATGTTGGGTTACTATTACCAAATACATCAAGTAATAGTGAACAAATAAAAATGTACTATTAACTAAAATTTTTTTTCGATTTCGGTATAACTAAAATATTAATTTATTCTAAACAAAACATGTCAACTAAAAAATTTTAGTAAATCTTACCTCACCGGTCTCTGTGTGTATGACGAAGACCTCTCTCTAGGACTTATACGAAACATGGAAGGGAGACTTAGCGGAACATGAGAGACAAAGAAGGAAAACAGAAGAGTGCCCCTTACCAGTAGCTCTGCACAAAGATGAACTTTCTTTGGCCTCCAGCCTGATGGCGACGGCGAAGACGATGAAACTGAGGAGCATGGATCCGACATAGGTGATATGGGAGCGGGGGGCCAAGGGACCCCCATACTGCAAAAGTGACAGTGCCGTCAATACATGCATGCAGCGTTAATGATTTAAGTGACGACAAGCAGGATACCGCGCCGAGTAAAATAGGTACCTAGCGATTAAATGTGGGTGCAGCCGAAGTCAAATCAGCGAGTTTCCTCAGTTGACTGTCCGACTGTGTGGTCAAGATATGGTAGAGACTGTGTGTCTGCTATGAATATATACCCACTACTTACACGTTAACCGTCGAGTCCATTTACTCAGCAGTGAGGCTGGAGGGTCACTTCAACCTTGGAATTTAATAGAACGTAGAGAGCTCTGCGCTTTTACGCGGTTTAAAAGGACACTGCAAAGCATTCGTACGCTGATCTGAGAATACTCGGTCATTTGTTTATCATGTGAATCCGTTTCAAGTCTAGGTATCTGTACCAGGCTGCGTTAGCGTGCTACTAAGGTTGTTTCAAGCATAAAAATCCAATTCGACGTAGATCTCTTGTTGCAAATTAATACATTCTGGTTTGAATAGAGCTAACCCAGAACGTAAGACACTGCCGAGAACGAGTCGAGATCTGGAGTAAATCAGGCTATGAGCTGTGACGGGGCTACAGGTCTCATCAATCTTAAGTAGCTACATCGGAGACTATGGCCTAATGTTCGTCGAGATCTGGAAAAATTAGGCCTATCATTGTAACTAGGAGCGGGACAGAGATTCGAGGTCATCGTTAAAGTCAATAAATGCATAAAAGCAAAAGGCGGAAGCGCCAGCGGAAATAGTGCGGAGAGACGACCCGTCGGCCACTCCACGCAGCCGCTCTTGCATGGAGCATAGCTAATTGGACAATGAAACATTCCAACGCCAAGCTTGAAAAAAAACAACACTAAAATATAAAGAATCTATGTCAGGATTAGATTACATATTGGCTAGTCTTTGGCCTACAATATCACCAGGAAAGCTTTGAACTAGAAAAGGAGTAAGCATTGGTTCAAGTCGCACGATGTCTCTAGTCTAGAGTGAAGTGTGGCCAAGAACGCAATAGCCAAATAAAAAAATTACTCACCTGCGACACATGTTGCTGATGCTTTTCGCCTGGAGTATCACCACTAACAAAGAAATATGATCATTAAATGGACTCACCCACGACAAATGAGCCAATGAAGTATACCTTTAACTTGTCACCAATAATCCTATGTTCAAGACCGGGACTCACCAATGGTGATGCTGCGCGATACTTTTGACTTGAAACACAACAAAGCTATGGTAAAAAAAACACAAGACTCACCTGCGACACATGTTGCACGATTCCTTTGGCCTGGAGAGCCGCCAAGAACGCTATGGTCAAAATTAAGGCAATACTTGAGAAAGACAACATCACTAGAAGAGTGGGCTCCTGGTCTGCCTTTGTTTCACTTTCGGGTTTACGGCAGAAAATTGCTACGGGTTTTGCTTCTCGTCTGCCGTCCCATTCATAGTCAAAGCAATAATTTGTCAGACTAATGGCTTCTTCCGATTCAACACAATGTCCACTCATTTTAACTACAATGATGCTGAGATTGGAAGCAAGTCTGACATGGTCTTTGTTCTCTCCTTCAAAGTAGTACGTTGAATATTCCCCAGAAGGGCAAGCGGGGAAGCCTGTGTAGCCAAGCTGAGTCTCATTGTCAGCCCCGGGAATGGGAACTTCCCAGTCTGGGATCCCTTCCGTCCCAGTCCGACAGGACTGGCCCTCATGAGAAAAATGCTTGTCCCTTGCGCAACATTTCCCGACTGTTTTGCTTCGGAAGGCAGAAAGAGGAAGCTCTGCACCGCCATTCAGCTCATGCTTGCAAGTCACCGCCGATGGAGACGCGGTGTTGGTTCTGGGATCGATCAAGTCGTCAAGGCAGTAATTCTGGATAGCTAACTCTCCTTGGGGCGCCTCCACGGCCAGACGACCAAACCTGCTGATCCACCACGTCGCCACATGCTTGGTGTCTCTCCTCAGCAGCCTCATGGCACACGTAGTGTTCTTTGGCACTGGAAAACCTACCCTCACCGACATCGTGTTCAGAAGATGGGTGAGGTATGCTGAGGGTTGGGTGAATGACTGGATGCATCCTTTACCACTTAGAAGTGCCTGTTTTCTTTCACAACATTTGTTGACGGCAGGAATGGAGGAAGCGGAGTGTCCCAAAAACCGCCTAGACCCTGTTGCACTCCCGTCTGGAGTGGTGAGGCATAACAGTAACAAAGGGTAGATGAGCGACACTCTGTTTCTGTTCATTTTTGTCTCTCAGTTGATCATACTGGAAGTGCCTCTGCTGCCATTAGATTTAGCCCCGAATCAGAATTTGCAATGATTTGTAATTCTAGCTCTCATACACTATATATATTAGGGCAGTTGAGCTTCAATTTTACACAACCAATAAAATTCCACTTAAATTTGCACATTTTGACTTTAGAGATAATTCCAAAATAATCCCGACCTGAACCGATTGACTAACATCCCTAATCTGAAAAGAGAAATTACGGATTAAAATGTGATAGAAATATACATGCGAACCAGTCCACATGGAACACAAAATGCCATCTTTAACTACGGAAATATAATAGGTAAGATAATAGCAACAGCAGCAAATTTATACCCAAACAAGCAATGATCCTAACCGAGTTCTTGGGAACCCTAGATGCTGGAAATGTAAACCAGCTGCTGAGGCAGACAAAAATCTGTTAGGGCAATAGCACTGTTATTGTAAGACCCATTTTAATGCATGAAAACAGAAACTGTACTAACGTTGACTTCGTCATTTTCACGTAAAAGCAAAAATCATACACTAATCATGAGAACTAGCCAGGGCACTCACTTATACATAGTATCGGAGTTGGGCGCGGCTCTGCGGTAGTAATTTCCCTAGCGGAATAGTAAGCCGCCCCAGAAGCTACAAGAGTAAATCAGCTTTTTGGGCGGCCGTAAATTCTATTTGGGTTCCTACTACAAGCTTTCCACTTTCAGCGTAACTTTCAGGGGAAGCTCCGGTGGTGCTGACCCATTAGTGTAAGCCATTTGAGTAGCGGCCCTGCCGCCCATTCAACATTCAAGTGTTACAATAGTAATATAATTTTTTTTTTCGAACTTCCTCAGGGTCGTAAGGTATCGCCACAGCTCCTTTTTTAATTATTAGCTTTTTTAGCGAACAGAGGAGCAGGTCACGTCTGAAATATTTTGGCCTGGTTGAGGCCAAAACCCGTCCTGCTGTAAAACTTCGTCAAAAGGCCGAAAAGCGGGGAAAGCCCTAGAAAGTGGCACTGACGGTGTAAACACGTCGGGACCTCCCAATCCACGACCCACCAAGTCCGGACGGACACACACATACAGTGAAAAACTATAAAGCCTCGCAGATAATCTACGGGTTATAATGAAATGTTGATGTTGCAATGCTCACAGCTAAAAGTTAGAGGCAATGCTGGACATGCACTCCGCGGTCGAATGTTTGGAGTTTCAGTAGCTTCGAAAAAAATTATTTTTCGGGTCAAAGATTTGGACTGTCGAATCACGAAATTCAAAACAAAAAATTCCTTGAATATGATAGCGAGCACGGAATTAATTAAAATTGGTTAAATATTCAGTGTCCGATTTTTGGAAGTTCGCGATCATTGGAACAGCAAAATGCCAACACTGGGCACAGGTAGAGCCAACTGGACCTCACACACACAGACGTTATTCAAAGTACCTTTCTGCATGCAGACATTATATCTCTAGGCGTAAACTTTTCCTACCGAGATTAAGAACCAAGTCCTACTTTGATACCTAGCCTCCAACTACGACAGGGAATGATTCGTGTGTATATTTTGTTATTAAATCAACATGCATGATATTGAGTGACTACTTTTCGCCCTGATAAAGCTTTTGGCCACCCCAGTAGCTAAGTTACGGTTTTAGTTTCCGGGGCCGCCCTGAAATTTGTAAGGATAAAAACTTGGAGCTCTAGAAAACTGCATCTGAAGCAAATGACCACTCAACAAGAAAGTTATTTTAAATAAATGTTTTCACTGACGTAATGTGAGTCAACCAAGAAACTTCGCGGTGGTTTTATAGTGAATTCTGTAACAGGAAAAATCAAGAACTTCCTGGGTTTCCCGATGAGTAACTAAGCTCATGCGTTAAAAATTAGTTAACCCTTTCTTCTCAGGCTGTGTTGTTTCCACTACCATGTTCCTATAGAAACAAGAGTCGTTTTGGCGAGGTGCTACAACCTGAGTAGGGCGGGGCTAGCATTGTCATGTATCCGACAGTGCTGGTCCAACGGGATATCAAACTCTGGCGCTCTGTAGAATTAACCTAGAAACGCACACTTTCCAAGTTATTTACATTATTATTAGGGCTATTCCTATGAGAAATAAATATACATAAAATGTCATTGAGATTAGATGTCAATAAGATATTTAAGCTTTGAGGTGCTGTGCATGAAACATATCCATAAATACGGAATGCTAAAGCTTTTTGTTTCCCCTCTAGGTGGAATTTTTGCCTCTTCTCTTCCCGTAAAGCGACACACCCAGCTCACCTTCGTCCTTCTCTTCTAGGAATGCACAAATGATACAAACAAAAACTATTTATGTTTGGTTTTGTTAAAATAGATAAATCAGCAGCAATGATTACTTTCCAGGGCATGCCCTGGCGCTGACGCGTCTTGGTACGACAGTAGCAGGGCCTCATCCAAGCTGGTAAATAAGTCACAAAAACGCTAATCTCTTATAAAAGAAACATATGCCTAAAAATCAAGCATAAAATCGGATGAAGAATTCTACAAATGTGTTACTATTCAACACCCCAGTTAGAAATTAATTTGAGTTAGGATCGATTATTAGTCGTTCCTCTACGATATAGTCTATTTTCTTTACAGTCTATGCAACAACAGATAGGCTGCAATTCGTAATTTCAAAGATAAATATCTTTGCCTAAGTTTAACTGGAGTATGTTGGCCAAACCATGATGTTTCCTGCTGCATAAATATAGAAAACTTTGTTTCCTGTCACTGACGTTTGTTTGCCAAACAATGACAGTAAACTCCCAACAAAACACAATAAAACACTAATGAGAAATAAAATATAAAGAATAATATTACGGTTACTTGTCCCCACGCTTTAGTCCGCTTATTTTATTTCGTGTTAGATTTATTAGCAATTTCTATCGTTGAAATCATACGAGTGCATGTATTTACGTATGATACATAAAAAGATTCACAGCTACATAATTTGTAATATGGCAATAAATACCTATCCCACCACTAAGGTACATTCATCACAGCGCTATGGGAATTTCCCCACTGCTGACACTATACATGTACAGTATGAATTAAGGCTCCCTGGATTGATTCGTCAAAGTTAATTCAAGCTAATCCCGCTCGTTTAAGGCCTCAGACAAGAGCGTTGGTGTCGCCACTTTGAAGATTATTGAAGGCGTTAAATGCAAGCCAAGTACGCTTGAGACGGCTAGAAATATTAAAAAAAAAACACGATCGAGTTTTTGACCCGTCTCATGTGTAGATGGGTCAGACGTTCTCGGAGCGAAACCAAGCCGCTTGGCTGAGATTTCGAAAAGTGGGCTTTGGCTGAGATCGACTTTGACGAGCAAATTGAATGAAGCCATGATCTAATCCGATTAGCCTATAGTTGTCTCTAACTTTCATCCGGGGCATTCGAATCGCCGAACTGGATGTAGCATAACCGTTAATAACGAGGCTGAAAAAAACTATGGAAGTAACCTAGTAGTACAGTCACTTGTCCGGTAAAATGTAAAGGCACTAATCGTAAAATAATCAGATTGCCACGCTTAATGCATAAAACTCTATCCAAAGTAGCGAATCGAACACTCAGGACTGAATTCTCGAATACGTAGAAGCTCATCGGATAAGATTAGCTCGATAGAAGTAGTGATTCGAAAAAAATTTTGATGGGCCGACAATTGAGCAGAAAGTGTTCGGCAGGATAGACTCGACCACCAGCAACAAGGCGGTAGCGCTCGCTAAATCCCGTCCTTCTTTAACTAATTAGAGATAATAAATTCCAAATCTTGTGTAGAAAAAGAATGGAGCCAGCGACTGGGCCAGTGGTGGCAGCTTGCGCATGTGCGAAACACAGTTGTGTGAAATGCACAGGGGTTTCTAGCACACCGCTGTGGAAAATACTCCGGCGTGACGAATACCCAGGCGAACCACATTCACAGTGGTGTCAAATACTTGGTGGTGCCAGATACTCACTTGTGGCAAATACGCAATGATACCAAGTACTCAGTTTTGGCAGGTACACGTAGTACCAAATGAGAAGGGGAGAGGGGGGTAGTGTGGGCGCGAGTCGTTGCAACCTTCCGTCGTAAGCGCCATATTTCTTGACGACCCGTGACCGACTGCAGCCATACTTACTCCTCTGGGGCCAGTTGGCCTAAATCTGTAGCACAAACCAGTGCGTGTGGGCTTCCCAGTTGAGGGTGCAGGTAAGTTGACTTTACCTTTATCTCCGAGGTAACATACAATAACGCTGACCCCGGTATAGTGAACAACGATCTACGATCTTTTACCAACTCACATCCAAACATTATCATTACTACTTTAGAGCGGAGACCGCATGAACCTTTTTCCTACTCGTCAGTAAGCGCTGTTCCTTCTAGAATGTAAGTTTTGTTACGTGCTCAATGATGAATGGGCCAAATAGCTACCAGTTTTTTCACATTTTGATTACGGTGCTTGTTATTATACTTTTACACCGATGGATCTGTGAAAATGATCAATTTCGTTCAGTTTCATAGTTGTGCGCTCAAAATGACCTCCACTAATATGCTGTAAATGTTTTCATCATTAACATGGCAATTGACAAAAAAATACCATATATATTTTTGATCCTCACATACCTACGGTACTAAAATTAAAACTTTGTAGAAATAAAATTTGAGACCAACTAGAGAAAAACTCCGAGGATGCATACCTCCTCCAAGCTAACGAAAAATTCAAATTGAATCCGATTCTAAGATTTCTTTTTCATTTATCCCTAAAATTCGATCAACTATTCCTTGTAACAGTCCTAGCAGTTTCTGTCAATTTCGAAGATCTATTCATAACTTTCTGAGTTATATTATGATAAAAACAAAGAAAAAACAGAGAGACAAACATATGAACGGATGAACAGTTCAGACCCAAAATTTAGATATTTGTGAGTCTTAAGATTCCTAACAGTTCTCGCAAATTTCATGAAAATCCACACACAACATTTTTAGTTATGGTACCACGAAAAATAGGCAGACAGATGAATGAACAAACAAACGAGAGACCTGATCTTTGCCAGAAAGTATTTTCGATTGTAACATTCTTAACAATCTCTCTGAATTTCATGAAACTCAGTTCAAACTTCTTTGAGTTATCTTTGTAACAAAGAGACAAACAAACAGAGAGACAAACTCCGATAAAATCATAACCTTCTTGGGGAAGTAAAAATGTATGTACGAATTGTACCTACTTTTGGCTCTTCGTGAGTTTTAAGCAACAAATATTGACACCCAAAAGGCTAAGGCTAGAAGCGAAGTTTGTTCGCCACACGGTACCGTACATCGCTGAAACTCAAAAATAAGTTATCTCCGAGGCCACTGTAAATTCATTGGCTCTTTGATGTCTTTCCAAATGTTCATCAGACTTTAGATTACGTTTGGGCGGGGCAAGTTGAAGAAGAGTTACCTACAACAATCTAAAAACAGCTAAACATTAATCTGCGTTCATGGAAGACGCAAACTTCCGTGTAGCAAATCCGCATTCCGAAGTTACTGCAAAACCTCCCTTGCCCTGGCGGGTGAGCCGCACTCATAAATAGGGACTAATCTAATTCCTGATTACGTTTCAGAAAGGAACATTAAACACCTCTGAAGACTTGGGGTCCGGCGGTACCTAGCCTCTGCAACATTTAACTCTTTCAGTAGGTGGTAGCTGGACACTGCAAATTTAGGCGCTTTCTGTAGGCGGTAGCTGGACACTGCAAATTTAGGGGCTCCCAGCAGGCTGCAGCTGGACGCACCAAAATTAAGCGCTCTAAGCGGGCTGTAGCTGGACGCAGCAAAATTAGGCGCTCTAAGCAGGCTGTAGCTGGACGCAGCAAAATTAGGCCCTCTAAGCAGGCTGCAGCTGGACGCAGCAAAATTAAGCGCTCTAAGCAGGCTGCAGCTGGACGCAGCAAAATTAAGCGCTCTATGCGGGCTGTAGCTGGATGTAGCAAAATTAAGCGCTTTTGGTAGGCGGCAGCTGGACACTGCAAATTTAGGCACTTCCAGCAGGCGGTAGCTGGACGCAGCAAAATTAGGCACTCTCGGCAGACCACATGCGTATACAGAACCAGCTTCAGTGAAATGGTGATCTTCTGATGCCCTTGAGAGAGGCGGCAGCTCAGAACAGGTTTGGAGGCCTGGCCGTGCAGGAGGCCGCAGCAGATTCCTGGCAAACGCNTGTGAAGGACCCAGGCGTAACATCTGCACTGATGCATCAGGAGTCGGAGTTATTTCCTCCTCGTCCGTGAGAAGCGGTCGGGTGATGATTGCATCATCGCTTCCGGAAGAGCCCTCAACCTGAACCCCACGAAAGGATGAGGCCTAGAACCCTAGATGCTGGAAATGTAAACCAGCTGCCGAGGCAGACAAAAATCTATTAGGGTAATAGCACTGTTATAGTAAGACCCATTTTAATGTATGAAAACAAAAACTGTACTAACGTCGACTTCGTCATTGTCATGTATAAGCAAAAATATCATACAGTAATCATGAAAACTAGCCAGGGCACTCACTTATACATACTAGATATCGGAGCTGGGGGCGGCTGTGGGGTAGTAATTTCCCTAGCGGAATAGTAAGCCGCCCTAGAAGCTAAAAGAGTAAATCAGCTTTTGGGGCGGCCGTAAATTCTATTTGGGTTCCTACTACAAGCTCTCCACTTTCAGCGTCACTTTCATGGGAGGCTCCGGTGGTGCTGACCCAATAGTGTAAGCCATTTGAGTAGCGGCCCTGACGCCCATTCAACATTCAAGTGTTACAATAGTAATATAATTTTATTTTTTCCGAAATTCCTCAGGGACGCAAGGTACCGCCACAGCTCCTTTTTTAATTATTAGCTTTTTTAGCGAACAGGGGAGCAGGTCACGTCTGAAATATTTTGGCCTGGTTGAGGTCAAAACCCGTCCTGCCGTAAGGCTTCGTCAAAAGGCCTCAAAGCGGGGAAAGCACTAGAAAGGGGAACTGACGGGGTAAACACGTCGGGACCTCCCAGTCCACGACCCACCAAGTCCGGACGGACACACACATACAGTAAAAAACTATAAAGCATCGCAGATAACCTACGGGTTATAATGAAATATTGATGTTGCAATGCTCACAGCTAAAAGTTAGAGGCAATGCTGGACATGCACTCCGCGGTCGAATGTTTGGAGTTTCAGTAGCATCGAAAAAAACTATTTTTCGGGTCAAAGATTTGGACTGTCGAATTACGAAATTCAAAACAAAAAATTCCTTGAGTATGATAGCGAGCACGGAATTAATTAAAATTGGTTAAATATTCAGTGTCCGATTTTTGGAAGTTCGCGATCTTTGGAACAGCAAAATGCCAACACTGGGCACAGGTAGAAACAACTTGACCGCACACACACACAGACGTTTTTCAAAGTACCTTCCTGCATGCAGACATTATATCTCTAGGCGTAAACTTTTCCTACCGAGATTACGAACCAAGTCCTACTTTGATAGCCCTCAACTACGACAGGGAATGATTCGTGAGTATATTTTGTTATTGAATCAACATGCATGATATTGAGTGACTACTTTTCGCCCTGATAAAGTTTTTAGCCGCCCCAGTAGGTAGCTAAGTTGCAGTTTTAGTGTCCGGGGCCGCCCTGAAATTTGTAAGGATAAAAACTTGAAGCTCTAGAAAACTGCATCTGAAGCAAATGACCACTCAACAAGAAAGTTATTTTAAATGAATATTTTCAATGACAAAATATGAGTCAACCAAGAAAGTTCGCGGTGGTTTTATAGTAAATTCTGTAACAGGAAAAATCAAGAATTTCCTGGGTTTCCCGGTGAGTAACTAAGCTCATGCGGCATTAAAAATTACTTAACCCTTACTTCTCAGGCCGTGTTGTTTCCACTACCATGTTCCTATAGAAACAAGAGTCGTTTTGGAGAGATGATACAGCCTGAGTAAGGAGAAGCTAACATTTTCATGTATCCGACAGTGCTGCTCCTACGGGATATCAAACTCTGGCGCTCTGTAGAGTTAATCTAGATACGCACACTTGCCAAGTTATTTACATTATTATTAGGGCTATTCCTATCTAATCTAACACTAAGAATGACCGTCGTGTGTGTCACGCTCTTAACGAAATAGATAGGCGGAATTTAGCCCAGGTTGGAGGCTCTGGTTGTCCTATCAAGCTCTATTGAAAGTGATAGGCCGAAAATAGGCCGGGTTGCAGAAGATGGCAAACGCATCTTAAGCAGGGACAGTTGAAATTCCAACAATGAAGACATCGTAGGCTTAGTCTGATTTACACAAGTATTAGCTTCTCCATACCTCGAATCTACGGCAAAGTATAGGGCGACCTTATGTCTGAATGCACTTCTTGCATTGCCGAAGTTGAAATCGTAGCACTGAAGATATCTGAAGTTTCCGTTGGCAC
>LQNS02000137.1:13396935-13410095 GCA_001587735.2 Parhyale hawaiensis | reverse complement strand
TGTCTATACATCAGCACGGTGTCATCCGCTTATATTGCAATCCAGTGTCTATACATCAGCACGGTGTCATCCGCTTATATAGCAATCCAGTGTCTATACATCAGCACGGTGTCATCCGCTTATATAGCAATCCAGTGTCTATATATCAGCACGGTGTCATCCGCTTATATTGCAATCCAGTGTCTATACATCAGCACGGTGTCATCCGCTTATATAGCAATCCAGTGTCTATACATCAGCACGGTGTCATCCGCTTATATTGCAATCCAGTGTCTATACAGCAGCACGGTGTCATCCGCTTATATAGCAATCCAGTGTCTATACATCAGCACGGTGTCATCTGCCAATATACGGTCATACCAATATGGTCATATCTACTACTCTGAGATACAACATCAGAAACTGTAGGGAACCTTCATCTACAAGTGTGGGATCTTCTATCCACAAATTTGATACTTTCTTAAGCCACCAGGGGTATTTCCTCCCCTGGCATGAAAATTTTATCCACCAGTGTAGCGGTCTTCCATTCACCAATGTGGGGATTCTCCCCATTTTTGCATCAATCAATTCTATATGCGATCTTTTACCCACCAATGTGAATATCTTTCATCTGATAAAGTTGAGTGTGTGAGCACAGAGGTTTGCTCATCCAACAATTAGAAATATTCTATTGACCAATGTGGTTTTCTATTATGCAACCTAATGTACATGATTCTCATCCAGCAACATGGATGTTGCTTACAGATTTTTCAGTCAACGAAATGGAGCGACAACGTATTTATTTATTTCTTACTTTTCAGCATTGAACTACGCATGAACACGCATAAAGTTATAATTATTTAAAGTAACTTAAATCGAAATTAATTATTTTTTGGTTTTAGCGTTGAACTAAGCTTGTACACGCAAAAATTCATGCCTATTGATCATTACAGACAGAATATCAGGACAGGCGGCAAATTGCAGCTAATCTTCCAACGGTTAGTTTCGCTAGAATATCAAAAATGGAAAATTACTATGAGTTACTGAACCCACTATCCTTATTCTGGATAGAAACCATCCACAAGAGCAACGAACTTCAGGTAACTCTTCATAAGTTAACTTTACTCAGATATATAAGAACAGGAAGAAATAATAATCCTTGCATTGAAATCGTTAGCTTTCCAGCGGTAATTTTTCATCTCATGAAAATTATTGAGTTTGGATTTATAACTTATACGAGATTTGTAATCCAGTTCACTTTCGGAAACATTAGTTAGTTTTGCTCGAATATTTAACAGTGGTGTAAGTCATTGCATATTGTCACATTCACGCTCGAAATTATTCATGCCCTAGTAATTATAATATTTTGACTATTCATTCAGCATGTGACTCTTCCAACATATGATTATTTTAAAAGATGTTACGGTACTTTTGGATGCATCGCAATAAGAGGGTTAAAAAAATAGCTCCCCTCTGTTTCGTTTAACGAAAGCACTAATTGCCAGAAGCATGCGGGTAGCTATATCCAATCGTACTTTCGCAAAGAATAAACGAACTTTAGTTAATTAATGTGCCTAAGCTTAAGTAATTTAACGTTATAGTGCCTTCCTTCGCCTGCAATTTTTAAGTCCTTCTTTCTCCAACGCTCATTCATTGTACAGTTAATCTAGGAAAACCTGCACCAGCGTTGCTCATAGGGTAGCTTCTCTTTACTGCACCGCACTTCATGATGCTCGGCAGCATAAATCCTGCTTTGTTCCTTTTCTACTGTTTTCTGAACGGTTAATACTGGGACGATAATTTGCTTAGGTATTGCGTAATAACTCATACCTATCTTGTGAAAATCAATAAATCACATATTTTTAATTGAGTCATAATTCTTCGCCGTGTAGACTTGACTGTTGCTTTAGTGAAATGACGCAGTTTATAAATACTGCCTTGTAGTAAACAGATAATAATGTTCCAGAACAGTATGCAGCTCCGTAACGGCGTTACTAAATGAGATAGATGTAAAAAGCCAAGGGAATTACTGTTCACGCCAGTAGGGCCTTTGTTATGAATCATGAGATGAAATTAAAACACGGTAAATATATGTTTGTGTGTAATAATTCGTTTAAATAAAATCTCTCTTACTAAGATGAGAGCGAATAAATTTAAACGTGGTAAATTCGTGTCTGTGAGTAATAACTCTTGAAAATAGAATTTTTCTTGCACTCTGTTATTGAATTTCATTCGATGATTCCATTATAACTTTTAAAATCCCCATTCGTTAGCACAGTCTACTAGGTATCGAATAAAGAATAGTGGCCCGAGCCGTCATTATAAATAACGCTAGAAAATTAGTATTTAACGAAAACCCCCGTTGTCTCTTGTGCTTTTTACTTCTCAGAGGACTTCTTAAATGAAAATTCAGCATTCTGGAATCCCTCTGCTGGAGTTCCCGAGTAGGAAGGTATTCCCCATACGAAGGTATTCATATAATACAATCTTCAGCACTCTAATTTTTTCCTATCTTATTCCCATAGAGAGTGACAGGGAAAATATAAATATATTTATAAATAAATAAAAACACAGCGTGAATTATTATACAGTACTGATTAGGGAATGAATAACTTCGAGCGTAACTGTACGTAGGCGGCATATAAGCTGGAATCCAGTTAACGTTCCAGGGGTCCTCGCCAACATATGCCGTAGTTCACCACATTACCGCCCATGCCACAGGTATGATCGATTGCCAGAGTCTGTCGGAAAAACGCAACAATCGTAAAAAGCTCTGCCTCTCACCGGCTACTCGTTGTACCTACTGTAGAAATGACAGCTGAGCTGCAGCTACAGGGTTCCGATACGTAAAAGCATACAACCGAACCTTAACTTATTGTAATATCTTTATTCGTGCTGGTGCAATGATCCAGTCCTCAAGTTTGAAGTCAGTAGTCTTTTCATGATTACAGAGAAAGTTAAAGTCAGTGCGGAAACAAACTTCCCTCTGCGACACCGCTCAGCCTCCCATTACAAAAGTCGGAGAGACTACGAGCTCGTGCAGGCAGATGCGGAATCACAGACTCAAGATAGACACCTACTCTGTTTACAATTAGCTAACGCAACACATGTATGCATATACTCAATATGCAGGCATCTGCATGAATGTATAAATGAAAGGGGGAGCAAGTATCCCAGCTGCAAGCAAAACAGGGGCAAACCCGGAAAAACTTCTGGGGCAGAGCTATACTCAAGTGCAGGCATAGGGACATCAATCAATCAATACTCAATAAAATTATTCGGCCATGGCACAGAAAACTGCACTCGACAGCAGCACTGTTTGCGTATTTACAGCCATGCGGATTTCCGCTAATGGAAATTCAACTCCACACAAACGGGAAAATTGTACAACACTTACCAGATACATTAACTTTTGCCGACACCATGGGATTCAAGAGGTAAATACATGACTTAAGAATTTTAAAAGGTTCTGCTAACACAACAACACTGAAGAGTCTAAACGATCAACACTTGTGCGAAAGGGTAACTTCCACCGATTCGTTGCATGATGCGTCAAATCGTGCTGTCCTTATGGAAATGGCAAGAATAAATCAGGAATTATTGATGTATAAAGTTAATACTGCAACCCTCAACTCTACCTGTCGTGGTGAACAATATCATATACACAGCTTTCCAAATCGTGTTACTCTTCTACGAGAGGGAAAATTGAATCGTGAATTGAAAGGCGAAGCAGATACACCTACTAGAGCTATTCCTACGGAAATAGGTACGTACTTAATTTATCCAGCCATTGTACCAATTTGAGCACGTTACAAATAGTGCCACAGCTACTCCTACCATGCTAGATACTTAAATTTATTGAAATTTTTAATGCCATCTCCAGCAAGCTCCGAGTGACCTCAACAGAGGATTTTCAAGCAAGGCTCGTTTTACCAGGAACTCCTGTCTTTTTCTGTGGCTGTCGTAGTGCATACCCTAAGTTATCTTTAAAATTGTGCAAATTGAAAATAAAATACCTTAGTACCGAATAATTGAACATGTAACAAATTAACAGTAGCCTTCACTACCACACCTGGTAACACAGAATATTACAATCATCTTGTAAGCTGTTCAGATATTAAACTAAATTCTGAGATATTTTGAATTAGTACGTTGAAACACTTCAAACGTACATTGGCCTATAGATGTGACATCACTATGAATTGTAAGAACAAATAATTGACAATTTTATGATAATAACTAGAATAGGTACTGGAAAACCGGCAGAGGAAGTTGGGTGGCGGCAGAGGTGAACAAACTGGTAAGAAAACGCTACCCTATACCAGGGTATAGGAACAACAACCAACATTCCAGGCTACTAGGATCCCCGATGGCCACCGCAGTCACAACTGTTCTGCTCTTCACTTCCGTACGCGCACGCATAACAAAAATTAACGGTTTGTTTATATTTTCTGTAGTCATCAATTCCTATTTATTATACATATTATTTTAGAGTAAAGAGATTTGCGTAAAGAAAAGTTGATGCGCAGGGGTGCGCAGAGCATTCGGTACGCAACAGTTGCGAGGCACCTGGCACAGTGCAGAAAGATGCAGCCTACTGCTGCTATGCACCACAGTCCAGCAGAGCCTCCGCCCTACAACTTTCCAAAATATCGGCTTCGTTATCCGCTCGAAATGATTCCCGTAATCAGCAAACTGAGCACACATGTTCTTGGTTCAGTTTTTATTCAGAAACAGAAAGCACCGAATATGGGAAGGTTGTATGACGATTGATTTGGGAGAGAAGGTAGAGACGGTGCACGGGAGGCGTCTACACACCCAACACTCACACCACACGCGGAGCTGTGACCCCGCCAACTGAAGTAGAAGCTCGCAACACACCGCCAGCGGTAGCTCTTTCCGACCCTGATGCACTGTAGGCTTCCCTACCCCGCCTCCATCGTCATGGTCATTGCTAAGGGAGCATTGATGCATCCTTATGATTATGCATCACTAACACAACCTGCAGCTGATGCATCACAGACGCATCCTTTCACTCACATATCACTGGTACAGCCTACAACTGAAGCATCACAGACGCATATCCTGCAGCTCATGCATGTGTCACTAGTACAGCCTTATAGAGTGGATAATAATAACATACCCTATTTGATACACATAGGGACATGGTACATAAGCAACAGCTTAGTACTAAAGTTATACTAGATACAAAGATCAAGCAATGCCATCATTACAAAATACGCTGCATTGTAGCCCATTGTTTGACCCCTGTTTGGTAATATTATACTCTGCCATCGGCTATACATGTTAGTATGTAGCCAGGACCAGGACCTTGTCGATCACCTTGATTAATATGTTATGGAATTTTTTTGTCCTGAGAGGGAGACTGAGAGCGCATTTTCTTGATGTGACTTTGGGACAATCAGTAAGCTTTTGAGCAAATATCAAACATGCATAGTTGACCTCGGCACATTCGCTAGGCGCCGAAATATGTCATTATAGGCTCCATGCAGACGTGCAATAGACTTCTGCTTAAAGTTTGAAGAAAAGGAGCTCCAATACAGGGGATAGCAGTAGCTCCGAAACAGCTGTCACTTGACCTCTTCCGAGCAATGACTAAACTTTATGATTAGCATGTTGCCACTGCGAGGAGGTTTCGCATTTTTCTCTATATCCTGGTTATCAAGAAAATCATTGGTGATTTTATGACCCAGGTAAGGGAATCTGTCCACTTAAGTGAAATCGACACCGTTGAGCCGAGAGACTTTATCAAAAGGCAGGTTACTTCTCCTACGTTTAATGTAAATTTACGAACAAACAGTTTTAACAGTATTATATTCAATACGCAGTTTGCTGGCTTCGCTCTCGCAAGTTGAGACCAGTTTTTGCAGCCCACTGGAATGGAGAGAAGCAAGGACCATGCGATGAGCATAACTGAGCGCATTTACTGCGTGACCCTTAAAATGACACCCCACTCTACCTGCGTTCAGATGGGTGTGGATACTATCAATGAAGTTACTAAGGAGAATTAGAGAGAGTAAGCCCCTTTGTTGTACATGCCGTTAGACATGTCAAACGCTGATGACGTTGCCGCTCCCTATTTCACATTGCAGTTCTGCGTTTGAAATCAATACTTTAGCGTCTTAACAATATAAGGAGGTATTTGTTTCTCAAGCATACACTTAAATAGAGAGTAATGGTGAACTCGGTCAAACGCAGCCTTAGCATCGAGAAAGCACTAGTACATGGGAGATCCACTGTCAGTGAAATGATTTATGACCTGTTTGAGAGTGAATATAGCTATTTCAGCTCCATGCTTGGCTTTAGAGCCAAAATGGTTGTCTACAGTAATCATGTAGTCTACGATGACATCCGTCTCTCAAGCACTACTTCTACCACTTTCGAAAGAGAGAGAGAGAGACGTAGCCACTGCTATAGGGTGATAATTGCTCTTGTCTGTCATACTTTTTGCTTTTTTTATAATGGGTATTATTATGACCTTCATCAAGTCACCTGGGAGGAATCCCAAAGTGAAGCACCCGGTGAACAGAATTGCAAAGAGCGTTACCAGTCTAGGGGGGCTATGTTTATAAGCCTCAGCTGGGATATAACCAGCGCCCAGAAACTCTGTTCTTCTTCAGTCGTTTCAGCGCTTGACAAACCTCATCTTCAGATACGATACATTGTTCGCTAGAGGAAGCCAGATTATCAAGGGTACCATCAATGTAACCTTATTGATTATCATCAGCAAAACAGTTCATAATACCAACAAAAAGGGTTTTCTTTCCAAAATTACTCAATGTTACATTCCCCAGTTACTACATTTACTGACTGCGCAACGGTGTGGACTTTGGGTTTTAACTTTTTTTTTCAAAAATCAATGGATCTATTTTGCCTAAACTTGCTGGACAGTTTTTGTACTCTAATCTCATTTCCACGTCTACGCACTTGCTTGAGCACATTGCGACACAGATTGTACAGCCAATTCTTTACTTGCCATACGTGACCTGTGCGCAGCCTGCCTCCACGAGTGGCAGTGTGAAGTTCGCGGACATAGTCACTCCATTCCGAAACATTATTTTTTTTTTTCATGTACCAAATATACGACACCGGAATTCAAGAATGGCAACTAGTAAGTCCGACAAGAGATGGCCTCGACGCTATGCGTCCTCATCCACATGCATCATTTCATTATAGTACTATGTTTCTGATGTTCCTGCCATGCAAATATCTACGTGTAGTATACATCACTGAAACAGGCTCCAGAGACGCATCAGTCGTGCGTCAAGTATCTGATAGTTCCTAAATCGTACGTTTCTCTGATACACTCATCAGCAACAGCGCTAGTACCTGCTGGCATCCTACTGCGGTGGTTTAACAGGGAGTAAATTATGTCAGAAATTCTTTATTCGCCTTCTGTATCAGAAGCATACGCTCATTATTTTATACAGTCCATCAATTATTAAAATTTCTGTTAGTGGATTTGTCATTTTTATGATTAATCAAGTAGTGAGACAGGGGCTGAAATATGTATTGCCCGTTTGTCCATAGGTTAAATATAAGCAAGGTTGCGATTCTTGTCTTAAAGGAGGATTCACACTATAGTCTTGTGTCATCCGTGCGTATAACAAAGTGTTCGGACGTCTTGTTGTTTCCTCATTATCACCGGTGCAGAATGTGCAAAAAATGTTTGCCGTAACGTCAGCAGATCTACGGCAGATGCAACTAGCGACGTTTTGAATATCTTTTTAAATTTTGAGCGAACTAACAGCCAAGAGTTCTGCCCTGCTTTCTTACTTACCTAAAAAGAATCATTAAAGCAGTCGCACGAGAGACGGACTCTGTTGGCATCAAAAGGCTTAAGTATGAAGCACGTTTTACACGAACCATTCTCCTGAAAATATAGGATAACGTTGAAAACAATGGGCTTGTTTACCATTGCGGTACATTGAATATTAGCCTCATTATGACTCCCGTCTTCTTAGCAAGCCTCCATTGCAATTTTCTATTATAATAATAACATTTTATTGTGCAGTTACTATATGTTTTCTTCATTTATTTATGTGCTTGAAGGATAAAAATTTGCAATTAACGACGATTTTCCTTATCAAATTTTTAATTAAAATACCCATAGGCTGCTCAGCCGCACTGCTCGACAATATGATGGCATAGATGACGTCACTGTTCGTTGCTAGTTTATCGTGAGTCCTTTTACGAGGTTTGCTTCCTGGGCATACCGATACTAATCAAGTGTTTTGAGAAAAAATAGTATCCGACATCAAGCTATGGCGCTCCAAAAGTAAATAATCAGCTGTATCTACCGTCTGTATACATACTGTAATATATAACACTAGTGTCCCGAGCCGTCATTGTAAATGACGGCATATTGGGTTATTAATGACTGGTGCATGTGTTCCAAAAATGGCGGCAGTAAGTTAGCCCTTCAGGAAAACCCCGCTGACTCCTGTGCTTATTACTGTTCAGAAGGCTTCTTTATTGAAAATTCAGCATTCTGCCTAAGAAATTGGATATATAAATTTTTTTAGTGGCCCATGCCGTCATTATAAATGACGGCAAAAAATTAACACTTCACCAAAGCCCCCGCCGTCTTTTGGGCTTCCTCATTTTTCCCCTGTCTAATACTGAAGAAAAACATTGCAAAGTACCAAACTTTTTTTTTCACCTTTTGAAATCTGAATTTTCTCCTATCTTATTAGTACTAACTATTTTTCCCCTATCTAATACTGAAGAAAAAGATTGCAAGATACCCACTTTTTTTTCGCCGAAAAAAAATTGCAAGGTACCCCACTTTTTTTTTTTACATTTTGAAATCTGAATTTTCTCCTATCTTATTCCCATCGAGCGTGACAGGAAAGATATAAATATATAAATAAATAAATAAATAAATAAATAAATAAAAACACGACGTGAATTATTATATAGTAGATTCATTTTGTAGTAAAACATTTAATTTGCATGTATAACAGCAAACAGAAAATATCGGCGAGAAAATTGCATGTAATACTATGCATGCATGACGACTAAAGGATAATCCTTAAAATGTTAGCCTCTAACTCTTCCGACAGGAAGCGTCAGTGTGCCGGTGGTGACTGTGGTAGTGAGTTAATTGTTTCTATATAAGAGGGAGTTCACACGTCATTCATATCAACGCGTTCGCTCATCCACTTGTCCGAATGTTTTACTGTGCCCTAGAAATAGCAGAAAAGTTCACTGTTTTCTGAGTTTTATTTCACTCCAAATTTGAAGAGATATCCAGAACTTGCCGAGAAAACGGAGTTGACGGTAAACATTTTAATTTACTTTTTGTGGCTTGCACAAAGCTAGACGCTAGAAAACTTTCGGACAAGTGCATAAATGAAATTAAGCATTTATATGAATCACGTGTGACCTTAGCCATAGTAGGCTGAGTAGCTTCACTGAAATGATGGCCAAAGAAATTTTTAATAAGTTGTAGTGGTGTTGAAAAATTGTATCTCTGTCAAAATCTTGGCAATGAAACGTAGGCTAACTACATCACTGAAAGGTAAGTGGCTTACTAGTACTATCACGCCGATAGCAAACTAGCCTTTAAATTTTTAAGTAAAGGGGAAACTTCACATTGTTACTTAACTGTAACGTCAAATTTCAGCCTCTGCGTTTGTAATTATAGCCCATATCACTAATGGCCGATCTACACGTTAAATTTTTCAAAGCGTTCACTGATCCATTCGGGCGAATGTGTTAAGTATGCCGTAGAAACAGTAGGCTAGTTAAGTACACTGTTTTCTGAGCTTTATTTCCGTCTAAATATTGAAAAGATATCCGTTACTTGGCTAGCGACACATACCGAGGAAATTGATCTTACGGCTAATATTTTTATAACTTCGTGTGGCGTAGACAAATTACACGGACAACGATGCTACAAAACAGACGGACGAGTGAATGAGTGACCACGTTAAATTAAATGTGTAGACAGGCTTTAATGTTTACAATAACTTAAAAGAAAAAACAGTGTTTTATAATTCTGATGGTATAATTACGGTGTAGCGTTTATAAATAAAAAGTCAAGTTTTTTTAATTTAATATATTATTTTCTCAAGAAATGAATTCCATGCTGCCACTTTGGGCCCAACTAGTTACAAGAGTGAAAACAAGACCGGAAGTCTATACAGCTTCCCTCGAAGATAATATCGCAAACTTTTCCATAGTGACTGATGCATCAGCCACCTTACGTGACGGCTAACATTTTGACTAAACCGCTTGACAGACATAAGGTTGTATTTCAAGAACACGAGATAGCATTCGAGAACACGAGATAGCATTCGAAAAATGAGCCAAGAGAACACGTTGATTTAACTGCATGTGAGCATCGTGTGAACTCACCTGTTTGTCATTCGTTCATGCTTAAAACTATTCAAATGTTTCGTCGTGTCCTTACCGACACAACTGTGTGTATGCAAAAAAAAATGCAAAACAGCTGCCGAGCTTCAGGAGTCACTCGCAAAATTTTGGACGTCTCTTCGACTTTGAAGTTAATTAGAAATTAAAAAGGCGTGTATTTTCTCTTGCTTGAACAGACGCAACAAAGCTTTCGAAAGCTTTGAAATATGAACATAGTTCAACATACTGACGCTTGAACCGGCTCAGATGAATGCTACAAATAGAATAAAACCATATACTCCGAACGATATTAATTCACTCAGCATAACTGCGCGCCGTATTTGCGGACTCGGAGAGCTGCTGGTATTCATAATGTGACCTGGAGGTATAAAATAAGGAAAGAACAGGGCAAGCACACGATTAAAATTAACATCTAAATGATGTCATTGTGTACCAAGGAAGAGGGAGCGTTCGCCGATCATTCATATGTTTATAATGATAGCAATATTTTGCTGATACTATAATGTATATGCCTACAGCATGACCTAGTATTTCTACTCCCTAACCACATCCTAGAAGCTTGCATAGCACGTACAAATGTTAACATTGTTGACTTGAAAATGAACTATCAACTAGCACTCCAGAAGCTGAGTACGAATGGACATGCAGTCATTTTCTTCGTATGCTTGTCCGGTTCTCTCCTTCTCTTGATTCCCAGAATGTAAATATTTGATTTACGATTTTTATGTTGATTGTAAATATAAAGCATAATTTGTATTGATACTGAATAATTTGCATAATGTACCTCAGCTTCTGAATGATAGAAACCATTAAAATTGAGTAAAGTGTATTCTCATAGAAAAATTATCTGCTTCTTGTGTTTTGAATAATTGTACAGTATAAATACACGAACAGACCAAGCGACCGACATCAAAAGGCAATCATTTATGTATATCAGCATCATAAACAATTCCTGTAAATTTCTTAAAGATCTCTTCAGAACTTTTTGAGTTATTTTAGTTATTCTACTAACAAGCACATATAATCAAGCGCAGAGATACGTCCCTAAACCAACAAACGAATGAACAGATCATCACAAAAATTTGTTCATTTACTCTTCGTAATATGCCTAACAACTCATGCAAATTTCATAAAAATCCGTCGATAACTTGGTGAGTTGTGGCATTAAGGAAAATAAGGTAGACAAACAAACAAACAAACGGAAGAACGGATCTTCACCTAAACTTAATCATTTGTTCCTCCTAACTTACCTGACAATCCCTATAAATTCCTTTGAAATCCGTCCAAAACCTTTCAGTTAATTTGGTTACAGTCAAAGAGACTGACAAACAGACAAACTCAACGAAAACATAACCTCCGTGGCAAAGGTAACTATTTTACTCCCAGCATATCAAAATATTTGTTTTAACATGCAGACTAATTCATTCGCAACCCATCGGTATTAAGACTTTTCTGTGGCGGCATATCTAATAAAAAACACCCCCTAATATGTCTATTACAACGAGCACGGTAAAAATGAAGCAGAAATTAAAGGTAGCGTTGCCAAATTCTTCGTTCTCATAGTAGAACGGTAAGCATGACGCATAAATTAGAAGTAGAGACTTCACTGCCAAGTTCTTCGAAGGAAGGCGGTGGGTGCAACGAACTGCAAACAATGCACGACTCTACACGACATTCTGCGCGTTCCAATGCAGCTCTATGTCTTTCTTTACTTTTCTTTTCTTTGCTGTGCCGAGCGTATGACAGTAAATTATCCCATTGTCGAAGTCTGTCTATTTTCCTGGACGGCAGGTATTGAGAATGTTGTTCTCATGACAAACAGTAGTTAATTTTGCGTATTGAAGAATTAATGTTCTACTGGTCAAGTGACCATTTATTGTTACTTCCATAATGCTATGTTTTACAAGATCTTTCTGAGCCGCTTAGTGAAAGATGACATATTCATGATGCAGATCTAGCAACTTTCCTTATAGAGAGCGAAGAACAGCGGGTGCTCCTATAACGCGTACGGTATGCTGCTTACCTGATAGGCCTAATTTACGCGCACAGGTGGAGATGGTAATTCATACGATTTTATTTCATACGATCCATAATTCATACGAAAGTAAGTTTTGTAAAAAGGTAATTCATACGTTTTGCTGTCAATTCATACAGTTAAATTTGTATTTCCTTCAGTGCTTATATAGCTGAAAATGCTTTGTTATTTAGCAGAAATCGCACCCTTATTTACTTAACATTATCAGGTTGCAATCACCTCCGCCAAGGAGGTTATGTTTTCGCCGGGTTTGTCTGTCTGTCACCAAGATAACTCTAAAAGTTATGGACAGATTTTGACGAAAATTACAGGAATTATTAGGTATGTTAAGAGAAACAGATGATTAACTTTTGGCGAATATCTATCCATCCGTTTGCTTGTTTGTTTGTCTGCTTCATTTTTCTCAATGCCGCAACTCAAAAAGTTATGAGCGGATTTTTACGAAATTCATATGAGTTGTTATGTATATTATAAAGAGTAAATGACCAAGTTCTTGTGATGATCCGTTGGTTCGTTCGTTTGTTTGTCATCGTTTTTTATTTTATGCTTGTTAGCACAATAAGTAAAAAACTATGAATAGATCTTTATGAAATTTATAGAGTTTGTTAGTAATGTTAAAAGACATAAATGATTAAATTTTGGTGCAGATCGGTTTGTTCGTTTGTATGTTTGACTCATGTTTGTCATAACGTTTGTTAGCAGCATAACTCAAAAAGTTATAAACGGATGTTGAAGAAAATTTCAC
>LQNS02000137.1:13359770-13370166 GCA_001587735.2 Parhyale hawaiensis | reverse complement strand
AACGCGCATAGCGACCGTGCTGCACCCGAGCCTCACGGATGCCCCGCTCAAAGAGGCGACCTGTAGCGGCCATGTTGTGGACCAAACGCCACGGTAGTTCCACCGAAAATTTTTAATTGGGAATGGAGGATCGTAATGGGAACTTCAAAGTCCAATATCTCGAAAAGTATGCATTTGCGGCAAAAAAATGTCATTCGTGAAAACATCTTAAAATGGGTCCTTCTGCCATTATATGACTTCAAATTATCGAAAATACATGATAGTCCTGAAAGCAAATTTTACTCCATTTTTTGTGGAAAATAGGCAAACCAGGCCTACCCTCACCTTAACGTGCTTAACTATCCGACAGTTCGCCCTAAAGAGGGGCAAATTTAGGCTGTTACGCACGTCACCTAACCTTACGTAACCTAACCTAAAATAAGCTAGAAAGACTAACGTAAGGCGAGTTCATTACGAAAGTGGCAGGAAGAGCATCGTAGTGTAGGGAGAGTCCATTACGAAAGTAGCGGGGAAAGAACGATTATGCTCAAGCAGCAGTGCGCGCCGACACGATAATTAAGAAGCTGAAAATGAAAAAAATTATAAAACAAAACAGCCTAAACAGAATATTCCCGAAGGAAAACCTATATATTTCGAATATTCTATTTTCAACGATTCAGAATATATAAATATAATTCTGAACTTTAAGTGGGGGATAACACGATTATTAGCCGAAGTCTCCTTTTTTTCAGACGTTGACGCTTTCGCATATGCTGCACCGCTCAGTAATATCTGCATTAACTGTTCACGCTCTGGTACCATTCAATTCCAAACTTTTCAGGCCTCATATTGCGCTACGAATATTGAACTCGTTGTGTTATGAGTCCTCTTTTGTCGCGTGATCAGATTTTCTCTACATATATTGCACATTTCATGTAGGTTAAGGAAGCCAGGATCGATTCCTGCTAGTTTCTTACCTTTCTACCGTATATTTACCTCCGCCAAGGAAGTTATGTTTTCGTCGGGTTTGTGTGTCTGTTTCTCTGTTTGTCCCTTGGTCTGCCTGTCTGTCACCAAGATAACTCAAAAAGTAGTTGAACGGATTTTGACGAAATTTACAGGGAATGTTAGGAGGAACAGATGATTAACTTTTGGTGAAGATCCGTCTATCCTCTTGTTTGATTGTCTGCCTCATTTTTCTCGATGCCATTACTCAAAAAGTCATGGACGGATTTCTATGAAATTCACATGAGCTGTTTGTTATACCATAAAGAGCAAATGACCAAGTTTTTGTGATGATCTGTTGTTCGTTCGTATGTCTGTTACAGTGTTTGATTTAATATCTGTACCGCAATAACTCAAAAACTTTTGAGTGGATCAATATGAAATTTACAGGAGTTGTTAATAATGTTGAAAGGCAAAAAAGGTTAAATTTTGGTGCAGATAGCTGACTCGTTTCTATGTTTGAATAACGTTTGTCCTAATGTTTGTTAGCAGCATAACTCAAACAGTTATGAAAGGATCTTCAAAAAAATGCAGAAACTGCTAATGCTGTTTAAAGGCACAAATTGTAGATTTAGGAATTGATACGAAAGAAATCATTGTTTCAGAGCCAATTTGGATTTTTCGTTACCGTTGCCTTACTTGGCGGAGGTATGCGCTCTCAGAGTGCTCTAGTTTTGTATGTAATCGTACCTTACTTATGGCTCACCCTTTATAAATTTTTTCCATTAGGAGCCAACTTGTTGCAAACAATTTGAGACTAATTCTGGCGGATAACGCTGCATATGGAATTCGGGGCCTCAGAAGGGTGGCTTAAGACTTGCCCACATCGTACTCCTGACCTTAAACCCACTAAACAGCTCTGGTCAATTTTGGAAAGGGGGTTTATGAAGGAGTCCCATTTACAGTGGCTGCAAAGACAAAGTTTACCCCTGTGCCGCAGTAACTCGCAAAAACTAAGTTATTGCATTATTCATCGATAACTTTGTTTCTGCATTCCCCTCCATATGAGAGGATAGAGAAGGATGGTATGATTTCTGCTGCTCCACCTCTGCGCCACTCACAAATCCCCGCTACACAGTCTGTGATCTATCAGAGCTCGAGCAGCGTGAGTACACGTAGCCCATGTTGCGCTGGTCCACGGGCCTCTACTTTCCTACATTTTCACTCATTTTGGTACCATGCCAAAAACCACCACGGCATCTCAATAGGTCGGAAGGAGCTTACCATTGAAGAAAAGACTCGGACCGTCAACCTAATCGAGCAGGGCAACACCTGCTATTGTCTTTCTCTTACACCCACATCCCACTTTGCGTGGCGGTGTGACTCCGACAGGGCGTGTGGCAGCTGATTTGTTTAAGCTTGACGAGGGACACTCGGCTGACATTAAGTTTGACAGTTACGCGGTTCACCGGCACTCCCTGCTTGATTAGGCTGACGGCCCGAGTCTTTTCTTCGATGGTAAGCTTCTTCAGACCCATTGTGATGCCGTGGTGGTCTTTTTAGTAGGGTCCAAATTAAGAGAAAAGATTAGGAAAATAGAGGCCCGAGAATCAGCGCAACATACGTGTTCTCTGCTCGAGCCCTGATAGATCACAGACTGACTGTGTAACGGGGTACTTGTGCGTCGCGCTAGGGTGAAGTAACACAGGTCATACCACCCTCCTCTCTCCTCTCATATGGCAGGGAATGCAAAAACAAAGTTAATGGCGAATTATGCAATGATTTTATTATGGCAACACAGGAGTAAACTTTGTTTTTGCGTCCACTGTACATCGAAAGACAACCTCTGACTGAAAATTACCAATGACGCTGGTACCAAACCATTGAAACCATCACACGTCATGTTCACCGACTGACTTCCTCGGTTGACAAAAGATTGTTGAACGTAATTTCAGAGAATGGAAGTTATGTCGAGAAATAGCAAGCTTGTCGATTTAATGCATGAGTGTTAAATTCATTTATTAAGTTTGTTAATATTGTTACTGAGGGGTTCATTGTCCGAATTAAATGCAAGTATAATGTTGAAACGCTGTTTTCTTCCTTTAATGTACATTTTTCAGCTGCCTGCAAGAAAGCGATTGACAGGTACAATTGGTTCAAAGTACAGAACACCTCATAACTTTTAAAATATTCCATAAATCCAAGCGAAATTTAGTTAATTCCCGTAAGCTGTGATTTTGCAGGGCACCAACTTTCACCGTGTGAGGTTAATATTATTTTGGAAATTAACAATAGATCAAAATATTGACCTGCAATAAAGCGATTTACGCAGTTTATTACAGTTACTTCCAATTTGGCGTGTCTCTAGGTAGTGATTTTCGCCGATCACGGCGTGTTCCTCTAAAATTTAAGTATCCAAAAACGTAAACCATCATCCTTGCAACGTTCTTCTTCGTTTTTTACTCATTTTGTCATTAAAACCGTCGTAATTCACTTAATTATTAAAAACATATAAATAAGTATTAATTAGATGTGCAAGTATTTAAAACTGTTGAAAGCGACGGTATTAAACCCCATAACACAGAGCTTATCCGTCATACCGAAGAAAATTTTCAAATTGCACTGTTCTTACGAGAAACCGAAGTTATCTATGCGCTTAGATAAGCTCTTCTCGTAATTTAACCTGTTCACTGCTGGCGTCGACTTGTGTCTATTTCTCGTTTTGTTCCTTAANCCGTCATACCCAAGAAAATTTTCAAATTGCACTGTTCTTACGAGAAACCGAAGTTATCTATGCGCTTAGATAAGCTCTTCTCGTAATTTAACCTGTTCACTGCTGGCGTCGACTTGTGTCTATTTCTCGTTTTGTTCGTTAATGGCTTTGGATCACATTAATTGCGGGTAAGGGCCTCTTCTAAACCACAAATAACTTTCTAGTATTCAAGTTATAAAAGAAAAGACCTAAACGAATTCAAAAATTAAATTTAAATTTTTAGATATTTCGGCAGGCTTACTCGTAACTGTCCGTTAACAGCGTGTCAGTTTAATTAATCCAGCTAAATCTTACCTTAAACACTTTGTTTTACCTGCAGCACATTGGCTTACGTGATGCACTTTGGCTTACTTGCAGCAATCTGTATTGCCGTACGCACATTGCAGTACCAACTGTTCCTTGTTTTAAGAGTATTACTTTGTCTTACCAAACAAATTTCTTTACGCGAAAATTACAATTCGAAAACACACAACCGTTCCATATTGCTAGACTAGGACACATCGAAGGCGCATCCCTGTGCTAGGTCTCGTGTACGATCAAGGAGGTTTAAAGGTGTGCGCAGGCGAGCGACAACTTTGCTTATTTCGACGGGACAAAACTGTCGGATCGTCGAGCTTGGCGCGACATTTCAGAGCACACTTAGCGGTGGAAGGTTCTTGCAGTTGCAATACCTAAGGGTAGAATTATTACAAGTTGCATAAAATGGAAATGGAAAATATTGACTTCATAAATTTCATTGTTTGCTTATGCGCTCTGCCGGCGTTTCACTCCCTATTCATAGTACTCTGCGACTGAGTGTTTAGTACGATTTTGAAGTTTATGGACAAAACTTTGAAAAGTACGTTTCTGCTGGTTACCATCTTTGTAACCTTCATACAAACTGTACTGCAAGTTACTATGAATAGCTCGAACGCGTCAGAAAAGATTGGCTTAGACCCATCCTGCTGAATTCGTACTTCAGGCAACTTATATGCTGAGTCACGTACAGCATTTGTTGCCGAAATGCCACTCAAGATAATTTTTGCTTCTCGCTTGTATTGGGCTTTACAGAAGGATGGAACAAAGCCCTTTTTCTACTGGCAAGTAAGCCTTATGTTTTATTCCGGCGAAGCTGATTGCTTTTGGGGTGATTTTTCATAAAAATATATACAACAATCGATATATAAAGTGCGTAAAGTACAGTCTTGCGGTGGTTATTGTCAGAAGAAAGTAAATAAAGTTTATTTTATTTTCTTCCACTCCTGTCTCTGTCCAGCCACAATGCTGCAGCCTTCCAGCGGCCATAGCCTTTTCAGTCATTCCTCGTTCATTACGGTACATATTAACTTGGTGTTCGTTGATTCGCACGTGCACACTACACTATATTCAATTTTTAGAATAAAAGTTCCAGAAAATTTTTCAAAAAATTTCAATATAATATTGCAGTACATGTGTGCAGCCAGGCTGCAGCCTTGTCTGGAAGTTGAACTTCCTTCCCAACAAGGCTTTTCGTTTCGTCCTTGCAGTAACGCTCCTAGTACACGACGGGTGTGGTACAATGAATATGCCCCAACAAGTAGCAGCATTTTTGTGAAGGCGGCCAGAATGCGTTTCTTAACATTGGTAACAACTGTTTCAGCAGTACTATTCTATTAACCCTTTCTCTTATGAATTAATCTCGTAAGAATTAGCCCTTCTCTCATAAATTAATATGCTATTCTCTTAAGATTTGCACTATTATATGATATCTTGTACATACTAACCTTAGGTAAACTGCAGCTCCCAAGAACTTCTCTGGGAGCATACTGTAGAATGGGTCGCACGGCTAGCTTAGCAAGGTTCACCCATCCTACGTTATGGGGTGTAGCGCTTGCAGGATACTCGTATTACTTTAGCTAGGCCTTCGGGATTTCTGTATTTCGTGCTCAATTTGCTTTCTTCCTTCCATTTTTCTTTATTTATACTCCTATTAATATGTTCTGCTCATCCTCTTCTTTCCCAACTTGCCGTTTCAATGCGAGGTGTTCTTGTGTGGAAACTCCCTCGTGCGTGATTTCCACGTTTCTGTCAACTTGCTGCACGCCTTCTCTGTTTTCCTATCATAAAACACCCCAGCTGTCTCTCTGGGTGCGCGGTCACAATTCGTTCACTCTCTTACTTTATCGTCCCGAAATATTTTATAAATGCCCTCAGGGGCCATATTGGCGGGCTCTACCCCTGCCACAATATGTTTGGGCATCACGCACTCAAGGGTCCCGAGTGCCTTATCCGCAGGGGATGTTGCATCTGGNTGATGAGGTTAGTATTGTAAAGTTAGGTAGGTTCTCTACTTTCCTCTTTCTGTTCCGTGAGGTGGGCTGTCGATCGAGATAGCCGACCTGGTACGCGGGACATCTCTAGTCTCTCTCGTGTGGAAGGACACAAAAGGGGTCGACCACTTCAGTGTCTCCTACTATACTTTGCGCCTTGTTTCCCTGCCCGTAGTAGCGCACGTGGCCACCACGCTTACCCAATATGCGGTATTTGAATACTGCACAAGTAGTTTTTCTGTCGAAACGCCTGAGTTGCGGCTACGGAGGTTAAACAAAATATATAATAATAATATTTTATAAGCACTATACATACAGCTCATTAACTTCTCGGTAAAATTACGAAATGGAACTCTCTAATTCTCAGGCTTGCATGGCTGGGTGTTTCTCGTTGTTAAGAAAAGTTCAACTATTTTTCAACCCGAATCTCTGTGAACAGAGTTCTATAAGATCTCATTTCAGGCAGCGTATTTACTAAAACTGTTTACAGCTTACTGAATACAATTATAATAACTAGCTGGACCCGTGAAAAGTTTTACGGTGTTAACTAACTTTATTTTAAGTGTGTGGAAAATTTATTGGTACCGGTATGCTTGTTATTGAATTTAATGCTATTAGTTGCATATCTAATTTTATCGTGTTTATTACTGCAAATCGGGAGTTGCCCTTCCAGTAGGTAGTTGTCCTCCTGGGGGCAGTTAACTTAATTGCGACGCGTTTTCTTTGCCGCGGCTGTTAAAAACGCAAGTGTGAAACGGCCTTTAAGTTTAGCTTAAAATTGTTCCAGCTGAAACCTCTGACACTTCCGATATTTATACCGCTGCAGAATTTTCTCCGCAACGTGGTTCAGGCTTCTGTTAAAAATTTAATAATTTATGTAAAATGATTGATTATTAATCATTCCTGATGAATGCTATAATAGTCAGTGGATTCGGAATTATTGGGTGTTAATAATAANCTTCCGACATTCATACCTCTGCAGAATTTTCTCCGCAACGTGGTTCAGGCTTCTGTTAAAAATTTAATAATTTATGTAAAATGATTGATTATTAATCATTCCTGATGAATGCTATAATAGTCAGTGGATTCAGAATTATTGGGTGTTAATAATAAGATAGATGTTAAAGTTGTAAGTGTATTTTATATATACATATACCCTATTGACAAGTTTTTGCCGCGGTGTTTAACAAACGCAAGTGTGAACACATCTTGTAACCCGTTGTTGTTGCAGTGGCATTTAAAAACGCTAGTGTGAAGTGGCCCCAGCCTCCTATGGGGATATATTTGTCCTCCTAAGGAGGTATCTGTTCTCTACGGCACCGGACCTGTGGATATTCTACGGTTAGTAAATGTTTTCACTTACCATAGTTTAGCCTGAGGTGGTGCTTCTAACTTAACCCAACCCGTCTGAGCCTACGTCCGTCGCTTACTCTTGTCTTTCCGTTACGCAGTCCATCTACCTTACGCCTCGCCTAAGCTTTCCTAGTATTGTTATTTCACCACTAAAATTAATTACAAATTTATTCTGTCACCGAAATCGACAGGGATTGTTTGGCATGTTAACAGTAACAGACGATTAACTTTTGGCGAAAATCTGCTCATTTGTTTATTTGTCTGTCTATTTTTTCTTAAGGCCATAACTCAAAAAGTTATGGACGGATTTTCATGAAATTTACATGAGTTGTTAGGTATATTTTGAACAGTAAATGACCAAATTTTTGTGATGATCTATACATTCGTTCGTTTCTTTGTCGCTCTGTTTTTTTTCATGCTTGTTAGCACAACAACTCAAAAAGTTATGTACGGATCTTTATGAAATTTACAGAAGTTATTATTGATGTTAAAAGATATGAATGATCAAATTTTGGTGATGATCGATTATCCATTTGTGTATTTGACTTATGTTTGTCATAATGTTTGTTAGCAGCATAACTCAAAAAGTTAAGAAAGGATATACAAGAAAGTAACATAAATAGTTATTACTATCAATAGGAACAAATGATTACATTTTGGTCTTGATACAAATAAAATCATGGTTTCAGAATCAATTTTAACTTTTCATTACCGTTGCTTTGCTTTTAGGAGGTATGCGCTCTTATAGCGCTCTCTAGTTTCTTCTTTTACTCACAGAAAATGGCCTTCGGTTAAGCCTCACCGCAAGCTGCTGGTCTTCAGAAACCCTGTCTGTCTCCCTGCTGCAGAATACTGGTAAGTCTGTGAACTTACTGCAACTAATATCAGTAAATTCGAAGGTAGGTGGAATTTTTGTAAAAATTGCTAAGGAGATACCATGGATTTTTTTTTAGAAATATCTCAAAAATTCGAATTGGCAGATGTTTTCCATATTGACCCAGTAGAGTGGCATTACCATCGAGGTAATCGTCCAAGGAAATTCCTGTCCAAACGTGCAAAGGGAAACGTACAATTCATGAAAAAACATTTCATCCCTGAGAAGTAAAAAATATCCATTTCTTATATAGGCTGTAACTTTTCAACAAAATATGAGTAGCCAAAACGGATAGTGAATTTATACTAACCATACTATGGATTATAACTGCAATTAATATCAGTGAAATCGAAGGTAGTCGGAATTTATGTAAAAATTGCTAAGGGGGTACCTTGGAAATTTTTTTAGAAAAATCTCCATAATGATCCAGTAGAGAGGCATTACCATCGAGGTAATAGTGCAACGAAATTCCTGTCCAAACATGCAATGGGACATGTACAATTCAAGAAAAAGCATTTCACCCATGAGAACTAAAAATTTCCATTTCTGATACAAGCTGTAACTTTTCAGCAAAACATGAGTAGCCAAAACGGATAATTAATTTACACTAACTATACTATGAACTATAACTGCAATTAATATCAGTGAAATATAAGGTACTCGCAGTTTATGCTAAAATTGCTAAAGGGGTACCTTGGAATTTTTTTCAGAAAATTTTCAAAAAATCAAAGTTGGCAGATCTCTCCCGTATTGACCCAGTAGAGAAGCATTACCATCGAGGTTATTGTGGAAGGAAATTCCTGTCCGCAAAGGTAAACGTATAATTCATGAAAAAGAATCTCACCGATGTAGCGTCAAAAATTTCCAATTCTTATACAGGCTGTAACTTTTCACCAAAACATAATTGGCCAAAATGGATAATGAATTTACACTAACTATACCATAGACTCTAACTGCAAATAATATCAGTGAAATATAAGGTAGTCGGAGTTTATGCAAAAATTGCTAAGGGGGTACCTTGGATTTTTTTTTTCAGAAAAATTTCATAAAATCAAAGTTGGCAGATCTTTTCCATATTGACCCAGTAGAGAGGCATTACCATTGAGGTTATTGTGAAAGGAAATTCCTGTCCAAACATGCAAAGGGTAATACACAATTCATGAAATAGAATTTTACCGATGTTTAGTCAAAAATTCCCAATTCTTATACAGGCTGTTACTTTTTAGCAAAACATGAGTAGCCAAAGCGGATAATGAATTTACACTAACCATACTATGGACTATTACTGCAATTAATATCAGTGAAATATAAGGTAGTCGGAGTTCATGCAAAAATTGCTGAGGGGGTATCTAGGATTTTTTCAGAAAAATTTCATAAAAGCAAAGTTGGCAGATCTTTCCCATACTGATCCAGTAGAGAGGCATTACCATAGAGGTAATCGTACAAGGATATGTCTGTCCATATATGCAATATTAAATGTACAATTCAAGAAAAGCATTTCACCCATGAGAAGTAAAAAAATTTCCATTTCTTATACAGGCTGTAACTTTTGACCAAAACATGATTGGCCAAAATGGATAATGAATATACACTAACCATACTATGGGCTATAACTGCAAGTAACATCAGTGAAATCGAAGGTAGTTGGATTTCTTGTAAAAATATCTAAGGAGGTACTGTACCTTGGAAATTTTTCCAGAAAAATCTAAGAAAAATCAAACGTAGCAGTTCTTTCCCATACTGATCCAGTAGAGAGGCATTACCATCGAGGAAATCGTGCAAGGAAACTCCTATACATATTTGCAATTGGAAATGTACGTTTCAAGGAAAAGCATCTCACCCCTGAGAAGTAAAAAATTTCAATTCCTTATACAGGCTGTAACTTTTCAGCAAAACATGATTAGCCAAAACGAATAATGAATTTACATTCAGCCCTTTACCTAGTGTAACTCTTCTCCTGCAATTATTTTTTTTTTTTGTCCTCGGGTATATTCTGGCGGGGCCCCAGCTCTGTCAGAATATAAAGTATGTACATATGCCTCACAAACCGAAGGGCTGTCCCGAATGCTTTCTCCGTAGCGGATGTTGCAGCTGGCTGCAGCTCCTGATGACGAGGTTAGTATATAGCGATCGGTAGGTCCTTTGTACGTCCCTTTCTGCTCCGCGAGGTGGGCCACCGAATGG
>LQNS02000137.1:13217635-13230149 GCA_001587735.2 Parhyale hawaiensis | reverse complement strand
CCCCCCCCCAAGCGGCACAGAAATAACAGTGCCAATATCATTAGCACACAAGAGTGGTCTGAGGCAATGAAGCCGAGAGCAACGTTTTGGGGATTACAGCAGCTAACCCATACCAATAACTGAGTATCGAATCAGTACGAAACCTCTCGACAGGTGGCCGAGCTCGTGCTCGACAAGCACTTGAGAAATGTAGTACACTAATGGAAACTGGGAACCAACGCAGGAATGTGTAGGTACTCACAAAGAATCAACATAAAAGAAAAAAGAGAAAGAACAGAGCTAAGCAACATCAGGAATGGGAAAAGAGAAAGAAACAACTTGGCATGGATAGCTAAAAATCAGGTAACGTATAAAGAGACCTCCTGAGCGCTGCTTCCAATCATAGGACCGGCAAACGGCAAACCCAACTTACCTAGCTCTATGGCGAATCTTATACTCCCTCGAACCAGTTCACCGTGGTGGCTGCAAAACCAGATGCAAAGAGCCTAGTCAACTGAATACACAACAAGAGACAAACAATGAGCGTACTTGCAAAAGCTTCCATTTAGGTAGACCATAGACCGCATCAAGATAACCCAAAAAGTTATGAATAGATTTGGACGAAATTTACAGAGATTGTTAGGTATGTAAGGAGGAACAGATGATTCGCTTTTGGTGAAGATATGTCCATCCGTTTGTTTGTTTGTCTGCCTCATTTTTCTCAATGCCATAACTCAAAAAGTTACGGATAAATTTTCATGAAATTAACTTGAGTTGTTAGGTATATAACAAAAAGTAAATGACCAAATTCTGGTAGTGATCCGTTTGTTCGTCACGATTTTAAATTTTATGCTTGTTAGCACAATAACTCAAAAAATAATGGATTTTCATGAAATTTTTAGGGGTTGTTAGTAATGGTAGAAGATATAAATGATTAAATTTTAGTGCAGATCGGTTAGTTCGTTTGTATGTTTGACTCATGTTTGTTAGCAGTATAACTCTAAAAGTTATTAACGGATCTTCAAGAACATTGTACAAGTTGCTATTACTATCAAAGGGCACAGATGATTAGATTTTGGAGTTCATACAAAGAAAAATTATGGTTTCACAGCCAATTTGAATTTTTTTGCTACCGTTGCCTTGCATGGCGGAGGTATGCGCTCTCAGAGTGCTCTAGTTGACTCAGGGCGATGTCGGGTTTTTGCTCGAAAACCATTTGTCTCATGAAACATTGTTGTAAGCAAATACTTGGTAACATTGTCGTTTACCAAATAAACAATCGGGTGCCAGCGCTTTCAAAAACAACTGTGAGGAATTTGTGATGGTTCTTCTTCACTGAACATACTCTCGTTAAAACAGCTGCCCACTGGAAGAAGCAGAGAAATGAGAGTTCACGGTTTCACATCTGCTAAGCAGCGAAACTTTAGCTTTCTTTCTCTGATACGGAAAAAAATAACTGCTTTTTCTAGGCAGTCAAGCATCAATCAAAATATTAAGTTCGATTCGGTATCACAAATATTATTATCATGATATTCAGAAGATTATTATTATATTGGTATTGTCCCGCTATTTCTGAAACTTAGACAATCAATAGCGATCTAAGATGATTTACTCGGCTTACAGCCGTGCGGCACCACAACGTTGTGCTGAGATGGCAAGAGATGAAGGACGAAAAGAAAAGCAGACAGAAGAAAGAAAAGCCCGTGCGGACGGTCCCTTCTGTGGCCCTCCGCACGGGCGAGGTAAGAGCCCCGCAGAAAAAGTCGGTCACCTCGATCGGCGGCCCACCTCGCAGGACAGAAAGGAAATACAGAGAACCTACTTAACTCTACAAAACTAACTTTCTCAGCAAGAACTGCGGCCAGATGCTACATCACCTGCGGAGAAGGCACTCGGGACCCTTGGGTGCGTGATGCCCAAGGATGATGGATGCATTAAAATTATCTGAGACAAGAAATTTAGAATCGAGACCGAAAAGAGTGCCATGGGCAGCTTCAGCTATAACGCAAACAGTACATTCAACTATGAGATAAGACTGCCGTATACTATTGCCATTGTCTGCAACTTGGCCTAATTTTCGCTTCTCTGTTTTCTTGAAAAGTAAAGGTAAAGTTAACTTTGACTGTACCCTCCCCTGGGAAACCCACACACACTGGTTCGTGTTGCAGATATAGGCCAACTGGCCCCAGGAGAGTAAGCAAAGCCGAAGCCGACCACGGGTCGCTAAGAACTATGGCGTCGAAACGGAAGGTTCAATGACCCGGGCCCCCCACCCTCCCATTCCTGGTCAGGGAGGTGCCCCCACCCAGCTGCGCATGCCAAGCAATTGTCGACTCAGCACTCCGGACGCCGCAAAGATTTCTTGACAGGCTCGTCACTAGAACTCGGGACCTTGAGCACGGACGTCAGACATGCATGGCATGTGTTAGTGTTGTGGGTAGAAAGTGAACTGATAAATAAACAAATGAACGGATAATACACATCGGCTTTTATTATATAGTAGACATTAGGAAATGCAGAAGTCTGTTATTACGCATTTCCTTGAATTTATAGTTGCACAAAGTAGTCAGCTAGTTATCTCTCGGATGCCAATTTTCTGTAATACCTCACAACATGTACATACCTCGACACGTCAGTCCATGTTTGTTCGCGTTATGAGGTCCGCCTGTAATATCACACTATCACACATGAAAAAGTGCGTGTCACATTAAACAAACGATCGCTAAGGAAACTTAGCAGGCAGGCACTACATACAGGAGATATAATGAGAACAACTGTTCGGCGTCAACTTATCACTGACAATAGTACTCGCACATGCAAAAGGCGCTTGCCCTGTGTTTTGTCACTGTATTCTCTCTGATTAAAGTAGTTATCACGTTTTTTAAATGTCCGACGCAGCTCATGTTTGTAAGATACAGTATTCAACAAGCACAGAAAACGAAGATAACTGAAAATAAATAAGGAACAGATAGTGAAACAAAATAAATGCCTATGGATTGACTTACATTATATTTACTAAACTATACTTGGNATCTCATGTTTGTAAGACACAGTATTCAACAAGCACAGAAAACGAAGATAACTGAAAATAAATAAGGAACAGATAGTGAAACAAAATAAATGCCTATGGATTGACTTACATTATATTTACTAAACTATACTTGGATGACCTATCTGTGCACACCAGGAGTGCTATCAGACGGAACGTACATTTGTTTTTGTTTCTTAGCATTGGAACCTTTGTGCTTACGCTTGTTGCGATGTTCATGAGGCAGCTTAAGCTTTTTTGGGCCATCGCGAGAAACATCAGCAGAAACAACCGCGCTCTCAACTTTGGCTTCCTTAGACTCAGGGGCTTCCAGAGCAGCAGAGGATGGACGAGCAATGCATACCGATGGCTCTTCTTCAACGGCCTTAGCCTCATCTTTCGCCACCATGTCCTGCACCTCAGACGCCGCGAGGTGAGAGGCAGAGCGTGTACGATACGTAGAGCAAGATGAGGCAGGACGTGATGGCTCCGGAGAAACTGACTCACACTTTACATTGGTACCAGAAGTTTCTTTTTGAAGCCGATCATCGACTTGGCAGGAACTAGCAGTACCAGAAGCAGCTTCACTTTCTTCTTTACCAACAGTATCAGGCTCTGGGCTGTGCAAGGAATCGTGACTGCCACTGTAACTCNATGGCTCCGGAGAAACAGACTTACACTTTACATTGGTACCAGAAGTTTCTTTTTGAAGCCGATCATCGACTTGGCAGGAACTAGCAGTACCAGAAGCAGCTTCACTTTCTTCTTTACCAACAGTATCAGGCTCTGGGCTGTGCAAGGAGTCGTGACTGCCACTGTAACTCTCCGTTTCCATTGGCTCCACATCATCGCTGTCATCGCTCTGCTGCTCAACGAGTGGTGGCTTGGGACTTCTACTGCGTATCTTTTGCGCAGGCTTCTCCCGAACATTTACATCATTTGAAGCAGGTGCATCTTTCCCGCGGGGCTCGTCCTTAACGCCAGTGACTGCGGCAACAGGTTTTTCTGAAGCAGTTACCGCCGCTGAGTCTGCCGCAGCGGAACGTTTCTGATCAGGTTTAGAGTGGACATGTACGGGATCAGAGCGCGAGTGGTGAGACTGCGAGTGTTCCTGCGCCAGTTGCTGCGGCTGCAACATCTGTTGATGAGAAATTGGCTCCGATCGCTGCTGGAGACAAAACTCAGGGCCCCCACCGTACACGTGCTGGAAGAAAGTCCAGCACTCGCCAGTGATTGTCACATAATCTGGAGCAGATCGGAAAAAGAAGGAATGCGTAAGACGCTGCTGATGCTGCCGTATGACGGCAGTGTTGTCGATGGCCGGGGGAGGATGTTGACTTCGGTCCAGGACAAATTTCTCCCACTGACTGAACCAGGACATGGCTACTCCAAACACGCGTTGGGATTTACTGTTAAGCACTTTGAACGTGTGCAGCTCCGTCCGCTGACGGTGAAGAAGCGCCTCCAGTTGTGTAGTACAGATATAGCAGGTGTAGAGTCTGGTGCATGGAGGACCGCCGCCACACGTCTCCTTCAGAAGCTCCCAAGCTCCTTCATGGACAGCCTTTACGAAGAGTCCGACGTGACGAGCTTTCCGGGGCTGCACGCCACCGTGAGGGCACAAAAAGTCGCTATTGTCGATAGGCCCGCACTCGCCAAAGGACAGGAACTTATTGTACCATTGTCTTGATATGTAGAACTTGACCAGAGATGGCTTCAGGGACTGTGACCGCATAATACTGAGTGCTCTGACGCGAAGCTTTTCAGCATCAGGGTTGGCTTTCTTGTAGAAAAGAACATAAGCTTGAGACCGCTGGACGTACTCAGGGGTCACCTGAGTGACGCATTCGTCATCGAACTCATACCAGTTGCCAGTGCTGGGATGTTGGGCAAAGGCTGTGTAGTGACCGCCACCGACAGAGCCATGGTGGCAGATAACGCCATAGAGTGAGTACTCTCGGACCTCACTGACACAGTCCCGGTGAAAGAAATGTTGGAGGTTGAGTCCCGAGAGTGGGAAAGCAACATGCTGACTAATTTTTGAACTAAACATGTAGTCGTGTCGGAATCTCTTGAGATGGATTACAAGCACTTCTGGTAACTTGACGACTCGAGAATACTTGAGTCCATTGCGAAGCTTTCCGCATTTCTCGCATGAGTACATATTGTCGCCTTTGAGTTCATCAGCACTGAAGAAGGCATTCAGGCAGTGATTCAGAGAGACAACAGGTCCCCATACCCAAGACATGAGCCACTGCAGCACCGACCACACTAACCCATCTGATGACCGCTCTGGGTCAGAAGGAGCCGACTGTTCACCGCTTGGTATAGGCAAGCTAAGGTCCTGGAACGTCTCCCGTCTCGCTGACACACTGCTACATGTGAGGCACTGAACAGAGCTGATGAGCTGACCATCAAACAAGTCCGACACGATGCTACTCGAGTACTGCTGCTGCGAAGTGTTCTTGCTACGGTGGCTCTTGCCTGATGTTATTTTGCTTGATCGCCGCCGGACATTGGCCTTGCCTGCACGAGACAACAAACGCAGCTACTAAGCTATCGAGGAAGACCAATTTCAAACAGAGGTAATCAGAAGTCAATAAACAGAGTAACGAAGTTACTTAACTACTGGGGGGGATTTAACATTTACATTGTATTCCGGGACCGAGAGAACATAATCTTACTGGATTCCAAGCGCTGAGCAAAGGCAATCTAGAAGTTGAAAGATTCCAAGGATACATTACGTACTGCAATCCGGTTTGAGTACATGACCATCGAGACCATTGACCCATCGAATGTTGAAATAGTGCAGGCTAGAAATTGACCGAATAGTCCAGCGCGAGTTGAAAGTTTGTTAACTTCGAAATTAATAAAATTTAACTAAATGCACTACCCTAACAAGAGGAGATGATCTAACAAGAAGTGCAGCATCCACAAACTGAACAAAGTTCTTTATGGCAAGAACTGCAAAGTGAAAATGCATGGTATAGCGTATTTTATACTTCACTCACCAGAATATGTATCAGCAGAGACGAGAGAGGATGCATAGGACCCGACGCCGCTAGTTTTCGATGACAGCGTCCGACTACCAACGGAGGGAAGTGTGCGTGGTGACGGTGGGGAGGAATGTCGAGGAGACGAGAGAGCGGAGTGTGGGGGAGACTGGCGGGTCTTCCCGCCATACGCGGCTTGTTGTTGAGGAGAGTGAGGAGACACGTGACCAGTCTTTGTAGCCTCATCATCGCCGTCACGTCTGCACAGGAGTAGAATTATGACATCAGCAATGCTAACTATTTAAAAGCGATTTACTATTCAGGTAGCAATAGAATGTTCTATCCCAGGCGCTTAAACATTAGAAGACAGTTTGCATTACAGATACGCTCAGTTATGCACACCCCAGACCGTTTTAATACTTGAATTAGCTATTCATTCAATGCACAACGATTCAGGCAAATAGCAATTTCAAAAGTTGTAAGGGTAACACTGAATGAAACAATAACAGGATTCCATTATAAACAGAATTTACTTCTACAAACTAGCTCTTTGAAAAAGCACAAGATATTCTGTGTTCAAATTTATGCATATCCACCTGAAAAGTTGATTATATACGAAGCCCTCACGGGCAAGAATCGCAATTGCTCTGGCCTCAAAAATATAATTCGCTCGTTTGCGACATCGGTGTCGTAACTCAAAATTTGGGTATTTTGAGTTATTGGTACCATCAGAAAGCCCGCGTCAAGTTCTATTAGTGATAATAACGCCATTACTGAGTCTGTAAAAGTGTCCGCTTGAGAAAAGCTAGTGTTTAGGTGATAGTTAAGAAAATACGGCGATATTAAAACTGTTTTCGCCTCTCCTAAAAAATGTCAACTTTTGAGTTATGACAACGTTTTCGAAAACAAGCGATATCAGCTTATTTAATAATGGTGTTACATAATAGGTACGTACTGTTGGTTCAAGAACATTACTTTTCATGGAATACTATGCTTGTGACCACCCAAGGGCGCCAGAACAAGCTATTTTCCCACTCAACTTTACTCCGTGTAGGACTTAGGCCCGGGAATCTTGCTACCTTACTAGATCTGACTTGCTTCACAAGCGGATCTATACAAGAATCGTTATAATTTTATAGATTTTGGTACTCTTTTAGGAAGCGTTTCAGTAGGTTGGAGCGCGACTTAATCCCTATGTCTCATGTTGAAAAGTTTTTCAGGTCGCTTGCCAGGCGGCGCAGCGGAGTCTCCAGGCGTTCCGAAGAAAACCGGAGCTCCGTCAGGCGGTGTGACGGACGGTCAGACGGTGCAGCCGTCAGTCAGGTGACATCGAGGGCAGGGAGCAGGCCAGATATAGAGGCGTGAGCTGACTTATTTCACCAAGGAAATCCAGAAATCTTGAAGAACGGCAAGAATTTGCCCAAGATATGTCTAATATTTCTGCAGCTATTTCTAGGAACCAAGTAGCTACCTAGTGAAGCGTGTGGATGCAGTGATTGCCCAGAAGGGCTTTGTAATTATTGAGATGAGTGTGCATGATGAATTTAAACACTGTTAAAGCTTCCCATTTTAGATAAATATTTTACAGAAGTGAAATTCTTTCGGAAACCCTTTTAAGAATTTCATTCATTGCAACTTTTAAAATCACTCTTCGTTGAGAACTGTTATCATGCAGATTTAAACACCTCCAAACTATTCATTGGGAAAGTATACCACTGAAAGAATAGCTAATTCAATGTAACTTTCAGCGTAAATGTAACTATTAAAAACAAGGCAAATGACAGCTCTTCTCACTCAGCTTCTATGTAAACAGTGCGAAGTTACCTGTCGCTGCTGCTGAAAGATGTAGTGCGAGCCGAGGACCGCAGACGTCGAGTGTGACCACCAAACGAGGGTGAGGAGGACACGTCTGTCTCATCACCCGACACGCCTGAAGAGCAAGTCTATACAGTCTTACAGCATATGTGTCCACATATTTAAAGATAAGCAGTAATGGAGGTTAAAGTGGCATACAAATCGATACTAGGAATAAGTTTTTTTTTCTTAATTCCACTGTAGACCGAAAGTATTATACCATGTCACCATTCAGTAGGGAGCCTTGCAACTGTAGCTAATAGTTTTGTGTATGACCAGAAAAATCTGGTAGCTATCCAAGGGGTTTAGTATTGGTAATGTATTATTTTTAGGACCTGGAGTCATTTTTATGATAGAAAATCCGTACTGGGACTTGCTAAAATGTGATATGGACACTTGTTCAGTACCTACGTATCACACTGGTATTTCAAGTATAAGAGCAAACAGCATACATTTGCAGTGCACTACGACGCTATATTTAGTGAAAACGCCCCATCCTAGGCTACGCATGACGATAAGCATATATAGTCCCGTAACTACGTCCTAACCCAATTTACAATACTTACTTTAGTCTGCAAAATATTGCATGAGCGTAATTTGCAGCTGAGACAGGGCTATGAATGGTCTAAGTTAAAGCAATGAGTTACAAGTCCCACCTGAGCCATAAGTCTCACCTGAGTCACACGTCTCGTACTTTGCCTCCTCACTGTCCCCAGCATCATTGGTGGGGTCGTCATCGTTGGGGTGCCTCACGTCACACAGAGAGCTGCAAGATCCTCCCGCAGCACTGGTAAGCTCGGCATCCGAGTCAGACTCTTCACCACTCTCTTCTGTAATGCCATAACAGTTGTGTCAGTCCGCTGCAGCGCAGTGAAAGCAAGGATACATGTGCGATAGTGCCCGTCTCTGTCTGTGTGTGCGCGCTGCGTGGCCTCAGCGAGCGTAAACTGTTGGCGCGTGAAGTTGTGCTGTTGCTGCTACAAGCTATGGGTCTCCACATGGACCACAGTTTTTTTCTGCTTGGCTAGTTTCATCACTGTTACCCACAGCGTCAGCCGTGATTCACTAATACTAGCGCCACGCTGTGCATTACCATCTATAAGTTGATGCGAGGCTGTGCAGCCTGGACGTCGTCCTGGCTGCCGATCGAAGTACGTAGCGAAACGACGTGCAAGTAGTGAATGTGTGGCCGCGGCATATGAGGTCATAAAACATTTTATTTTTAAAACGGGACACACACTATGAATTACACCCAAGGAATCAAAGAAAGAGATTACACAGAGAGACGATTAGTTTAGAGCATGGGCTCCCAACCGAAGGCGTTCGTCCCCTCCATTCTCCTCTCCTGTGTTTAAAGATGTCCTTTTAAGCGGTGCGAAATCTCGGATTATACCAATCATTCAAAACTCAACTTAAATTCATTCCAAAGTCTAGCTCGTGTAAATATCGTTCTATCTCGAAAGAGGGCGTGGAGGCGAGTAGACATTATATGTTTTCTAGGGGTAACTACCAGGCATAGAAAAGGTTTGTCACCAACGGCTTCAACAACATAGCTACGTAAGTTTCTCGTCCTTCGAAGATAAACGACTCCTTTTTGTGCAGTAGCTACAACCCACAATTATCTTATCTCGACGTTTCTTCTAAAGATCGCACGTTGGTAGGGGACTCGCGTGAGTTCTTTAGTCTGAAATCTGGTTCGTGCAATACTACTGGCAGGAAAATTGACGCACATCATCTTTTACACACGAAAAAATAAAAAAAGATCCTTAAAGAGGATGCATTTAAACATTCGTGTAGAGAATCGCTTCTATGGCCCAAATCGGGAACAGGTAGCTATGAACTGAACTTTTTATTTTAGAAAACTTGATATACGGTATTTCAACACACCAAACATTTGCTACTACGTAGCTAACATTAATTAGTAGACAATATGTATAACCAAAACAATAACATCAATAAATCTTATCCCAGAATCTTCAAACGTCATGACCACATTAGAAGTCCATGCGTGAACCAATAGGAGTGGTAAGTTTATATGTACCCCGATGGTCACCACTACACTAGGGTGTCTCCCCAGGATTCACGGGATATTTCGAGAGCAATAAGGTTTTTTAGAGTATCCTTCCTCGAGGTTCGAGGACCACTTTGTTACAAGACTACCTAGCTACTTGGTGCTTAAGCCAGTAAAATGCAGTCAGAACCAGCCCTCACATCTCTCCAAGGTTATGGAGCCTCTATTCCTGGCAGGACGTGACACTTCCTGACTGTGAGGCCAGAAACTTCGGCGGAAAGAAGAGGAAAAGCACAAAGAATAAGTAACAGAGTGGGAAATAAAACACGAAAGAAAGATATCTCGGAGGTCTAACCAAAGCTAAAGTGATCAAAGGGGTCATATTCTCATAACAGGATAAGCAAACTCAAGTCGCCTAACGCTATTACCCATTCCACGCCTACAAGTGGATATGAGCGTATAACGATTAACTTATATAGGGCTAGGCCTTCTATGTTAAGTATGACTTTCTGCACTTTTTTCAAGTAGACAGGTCCAATGTATCCCCATAGTATGACTGTAACCACGAGCAGGGATAAAGGAACTAGTACTGACTCGTATTTTCAGTAGCTATCCTTTAGAAATTCCCAAGTAATTAATGATTGTAAATCAAGGACAATGATACGTTACCTGACTCGAGCTCTGAAGGCTGGGAAGGAGGCAAGGGCTGGCGTAACTCATTATGAAGTTCGTCGAGAAAATATCTTAGAAATTCCTGACTATCCTGCTGACTGAACGTCCGGAACATCGGGTGCAGCTGTCAGAAAAAAAAGGAACACTAAAATAACTAAAGCGCAGTATTATCTAAAGAGAAATCTACTTTTGTATACATAACGACAATAATCAGATAATATCTGCTCAAGTTTTAATAATTGTAAGCAAGATCTGGGCAGGTTTGCGGATTCACATGGGCTTAGTCTAACCCTGACACCCGGATGCAACCGGTGTCCGACTCCTCGGATCCCACATATGTCCGACGCCATTTCTGAACTCCTGCAAGCTATAAATATCTTTGAACTTGTCCCACCAAAAACTGACGGATAGAGCACAGAACTAGGGAGAGGTGGGGGGTGATGATGCCATGGGCCATGGATCCAAACGGGGATGGGGACGGAACATTATTAGGCAAAAGAAGCTGATACGGCTGAGTTACCGGTATACGTAAATCGAAATATAGTACGTTTAAATTGCACTAACTGATTTAGAATAGATTCCCCTCTCATGTTTCTGAATACCAGGAGTTATACCCAGGTGTTTATGATACCTACGCACACAGTCCTTGAGTTGGTCAAGGGCCTATAAAGACCTCTGCACACCATATTCCTAAGTTATGCCAATCTTCCGTACTCTGAACTCACACAATGACTGCAGTAAGGCATGCACTCACCTGTTTGAAACAGTGGTAGAGATGGGAAGGCACAACATAGCTTGGTTTGTCATCTCGCCAAGTTTCGTGAATGAGTTCCCGATAGGCTGGGGCAAGGGCCGGTTCCTTTCTGAAATTGGGTGAAGTGGTAAACATAAGCACTACTTTCCTGTTCAACTACAGCGAGGTTACGGCACTGTGCCACTAGGGCTACACGACAAAGACATCAGGGCGATCATAGACTGGACGGCGAAATTAGGCCTTTTGATCAAGATTGGACTTGTCCGGACCTTTGGACAAATGCGCGGGCTTTGCCTCCTTGAGCTAAGTTTCAGGCGTCAACTAGCAATTGAGCACACTTGACAATTCCGAAAACTCAAGCTTGCATTGTAAAATGGAGTTTCCAGCCGATTCAAGTGTAGGTCCTTGACTTGCTTCCAACACTTGAGTGGCGGGACCAACATTTCTGTCAGGAGTCCCGGACGAAGTCAGTTCTTGGGGGCTCATTTTTGCTTGACTAACGCCCGCTAATCGATGAAGCCTAAAGACGATCCAAGTCAGGCTGTACCTCATACCTACTGGCCCCGATCGTTAAGGCTGGCAGGTAACTTGGGAAGTAGGCAATAAATCATCCACTCCATACTGCAGCTATGGAAGGGTTACCAGTATGCAGTGTCCTTCGTGAGCAGGATTAGGTTCCTGTCATAGAGAGCCTGGGGAACATTAACGTAGATTACATTAGGTTAGGTTTATTATTACACACAAACACATTTTATATTACAAGTATTTGGTGAAGTAGTAATACTCTATAGAATAATGCATCTGCGTAGCCACTGAAAGTTTACCAAAATTTTTGGGCAACATAAAAGAAAAAACAAAAGCTAATAAAATTGCATGACGTATTCTTTAAAACGTTTTTTTAAGACATTATCAGAAATGGGATCTAATCAATACGCAGGAAGTTTATTGAGAAGAGTTGCAATTTAGATTATTAGATTAGATAGGCGGCAGTAGACGAACCAATAGGCCCATTCCCAATGAGACACCGGAACATAGGCCCCGGCACTCTATGAGCTATTGCCATTATGTCAGTAGGATATAGAGGACAGGAGAAAAGAGAGAGAGAAAAAAAAGAGGGGGGGGGGGTTGAAGAGTCCCTGCCCAAGAAACGATCTTGAATGCACGCAAGCACGTTCAAGAGCCGCTGACATGCGGAGCTTAGAGATATCAAACTGTGTAGTTGG
>LQNS02000137.1:13205452-13217291 GCA_001587735.2 Parhyale hawaiensis | reverse complement strand
GCCGCTGACATGCGGAGCTTAGAGATATCAAACTGTGTAGTTGGAGCGGGAGAGAGAATGAGTTGGATTAAGGTTGCTTCGGAAGCTTTGGCCGTTAAGTGTTTGCAACTCCCGTTAAGTGTACTGTTAATTGAAATACTGTAGCGCGTTTCTCAACGTCAACACGCACAGTTGGGAGATTGAGAACAGCACGTCTCAGTTCGTAATTTTGTTGAGGAATAAGGGGACTGAAATACTTTATAAATACTACAGGATGATTATAGAACACAAATCGAAAAAATTTACGTAAGGAATAGTTGTAAACATCCTGAAATTGCAACATTACGCCTAGGTAATCTCAAGATTCCCCACCCGCAACACTAGGTCTTACTATATACGGTACATTTTTTACTACCACTCATGGTCAATAAGCATTACAATAGTGCAGGCCTATTTTCTTGGACAGGCCCTTGAGTTTTGGGGGTTTGCAGCATAGGCCATAAGTCATTACAAATGCAGATATACGTAGAGACAAAGGGGTATGCCAAGAAATGATAGAGAGCTATGCAGGTGAGTGAGAGGACCCGGACCAGGACATAGGACCTGCCTTCGATTGTGAACAAAGGAAGGGACTTTCAAGAAAGGAAATAAAATTGGGTACGTTATACGTAAAAAAAGAGAAACACAGTGCACTGGAACAAGTTGGAGAAGAAAAGGAGAAACAAAGCAAAAGTTTTCAGTACAAGCAGGAATCAAAAAGCAGCATCAATAGACATGGAATAAGGAGTGTTCCAACATTATTACTTAAGGCTAAGGCAAACTTACGGGATATAACTCCCAATAACATGGGATAAGAAAACTTGCAGCATATAGATAGCTAGACTACATCTTTAACATAAGTAGGACTGAAACCCATATTAAACTTGCATAGCGCTAGATGATAGCAAAGCATCTGTGTTACAGTAGGGGGGGGGGGGTCTGTGATGCACAAGCTTGCATCATGAAAATCATTGAAANGCCCATCATCTCAACTTGGGATACGGATACCACAGACCCGTCCAGCTTGGACGGACTATCTGACGACAATCCACGCATTCACTCTCACGGAGAGAAGCCCCAGAAAGTTCCCATACGTTTACTCCCGCCGTTCATATGTACCCCGATGGTCAACACTACACAAGGGTGTCTCCACTGGATTCACGAGATATTCTGAGAGCAATAAGGCCTTTTACAGTATGCTTCCTCGAGGTTCGAGGACCACTTTGTAATTAGAGTACCTATCTACTTGGTGCTTAAGCCAGTAAAATGCAGTCAGAACCAGCCCTCACACCTCTCCAAGGTTATGGGCCTCTATTCCCGGCAGTACGCCACACTTCATGACTGTGAGGCTAGAAATTTCGGCGGAAAGAAGAGGAAAAGCACATAGAATAAGTAGCAGAGTGAGACATAAAACCTGAAAGAAAGATATTTCGAAGGTCTAACCAAAGCTAAAATGATCAAAGGGGTCATATTCTCATAACAGGATAAGCGAACTCAAGTCGCCTAACGCTATTACCCATTCCACGCCTACAAGTGGATATGAGTGCATAACGATTAACTTATATAGGCCTTCTATGTTAAGTATGACTTTGTGCACTTTTTTCAAGTAGGCAGGTATCCCCATAGTATGACTGTAACCACGAGCAGGGATAAAGGAACTAGTACTGACTCGTATTTTCAGTAGCTATCCTTTAGAAATTCGCATGTAATTAATGATTGTAAATTAAGGACAATGATACGTTACCTGACTCGAGCTCTGAAGGTTGGGAAGGAGGCAAGGGCTGGCGTAACTCATTATGAAGTTCGTCCAGAAAATATCTTAGAAATTCTTGACTATCCTGCTGACTGAACGTCCGGAACATTGGGTGCAGCTGTCAGAAAAAAAAGGAACACTAAAATAACTAAAGCGCAGTATTATCTAAAGAGAAATTTACTTTTGTATGCATAATGACAATAATCAGATGATATCTGCTCAAGTTTTAATAATTGTAAGCAAGATCTGGGCAGGTTTGCGGATTCACATGGGCTACGTCTAACCCTGACGCCCGAATGCAACCGGTGTCCGACTCCTCGGACCCCACTAATGTCCGACGCCATTTCTGAACTCCTGCAAGCTACGAATATCTACGAACTTGTCCCACCAAAAACTGACGGATAGAGCACAGAACCAGGGAGGGGGTGGGGTGATGATCCAATGGGCCATGGATCCAAACGGGGATGGGGACGGAACATTATTAGGCAAAAAAAGCAAATACGGCTGATTTATACCTAAATCGAAATAATAGTACGTTTAAATTGCACTAACTGATTTACAATAGATTCTCCTCTTATGATTCTGAGTACCAGGAGAAATACCCAAGTGTTTATGATACCAACACACACAATCCATGAGTTGGTCAAGGGCCTCCAAAGATCTCTGCACACCATAATCCTAAGTTATGCCAACATCTTCCGTACTCTGAACCCACACAATGATTAAAGTAAGGCATGCACTCACCTGCTTGAAACAGTGGTAGAGATGGGAAGGCACAACATAGCTTGGTTTGTCATCTCGCCAGGTTTCGTGAATGAGTTCCCGATAGGCTGGGGCAAGGGCCGGTTCCTTTCTGAAATTGGGTGAAGTGGTAAACATAAGCACTACTTTCCTGTTCAACTACAGCGAGGTTACGGCACTGTGCCGCTAGGGCTACACGACAAAGACATTAGGGCGATCATAGACTGGACGGCGAAATTAGGCCTTGTGATCAAGATTGGACTTGTCCGGACCTTTGGACAAATGCGCGGGCTTTGCCGCGTTGAACTAAGTTTCAGGCGTCAACTAGCAATTGAACTCCCTTGATAATGCCGGAAACTCAAGCTTGCATTGTAAAATGAAGTTTCCAGCCGATTCAAGCGTAGGTCCTTGACTTGCTTTCAACACCTGAGTGGCGGGTCCAACATTCCTGTCAGGAGTCCCGGACGAAGTCAGGTCGAGGGGGCTCATTGTTGCTTGACTTAGGCCCCCTAATCGATGAAGCCTAAAGACGATCCAAGTCAGGCTGTACCTCCTACCTACTGGCCCCAATCATTAAGGCTGGCAGGTAACTTGGGAAGTAGGCAATAAATCAACCACTCCATACTGCAGCTATGGAAGGGTTACCAGTATGCAGTGTCCTTCGTGAGCAGGATTAGGTTCCTGTCATAGAGAGCCTGGGGAACATCAACGTAGATTACATTGCGCCTAGGTAAGCTCAAGATTCCCCACCCGCAACACTGGGTCTTACTATATACGGTACATTTTTAGCTACCACCCATGGTCAATAAGCATTTCAATAGTGCAGGCCTATTTTCTTGGACAGGCCCTTGAGTTTCGGGGGTTTGCAGCATAGGCCATAAGTCATTACAAATGCAGATACACGAAGAGACAAAGGGGTATGCCAAAAAATTATTGAGAGCTATGCAGGTGAGTGAGAGGACACGGACCAGGACATAGGTCCTGCCTTCGATTGTGAACAAAGGAAGGAGTTTCAAGAAAGGAAATAAAATGGGGTACATTATACGAAAAAAAAAAGAGAATTACAGTGCACTGAAACAAGTTGGAGAAGAAAAGGAGAAACAAAGCAAAAGTTTTCAGTACAAGCAAGAACCAAGAAGCAGCATTAATAGACATGGAATAAGGAGTGTCCCAACATTATTACTTAAGGCTAAAGCAAACTTACGGGACATAACTCCCAATAACATGGGATAAAAAAAACCTACAGCATATAGATAGCTACATCTTTAACATATGTAGGACTGAAACCCATATTAAACTTGCATAGCGCTAGATGATAGCAAAGCATCTGTGTTACAGTAGGGGGGGGGGGTCTGTGATGCACAAGCTTGCATCATGAAAATCATTGAAATTACTCGGATTAGCTACTAAATATGCAGATACTGTATATATGTAATATTGCCAACATGTCAGTTTAACCCTAAAACACACGTCGTATAGCTATGAGTTGGAATACAATAAATAGCTATACATGGTAAATCCAATTTTAACGTTCAAGGGTGTTATATTTTAAGGTTTTCGTAAGTATCAAGGTAGCCAAGCTAGGTAAGTACTTGTATGCAGAGTGAAGTAAATGATGTCCAAGTTCTCTCGCTTTGCTCCTACAGTATATTATAATACATTACGCATGAAGAATCCTTAAAGGGTAATGACTAATGAGTAGCCCAGGTGCTCATTAAATAAGTGGAGATACGTGAACACTCCAGTATTGTCATAGAACTTTGTCAGGCATTGCTGAGCATGATAAATAAGTACCATAATACTGTATTTATGTCAGGCATAAGTCGGAAGCTTCGGCTCATAAACACTATCGATGGGGCATGCCCGTTCAGGCTTCTACCTCGGACCTTGGCCTAGTTCGTTATCTGTCTAGTTACTGTTAAGTGTTAACAACCGACGATTGTATCTTAATCTGGGTGCGGGGGTCTTGGACCTATATGAGACAAAGGATAGATAGAGTAATAGATATAAATATGCCCACAGTAGGTATAGTGAAAATGAGTAGCACAGCTAGCAAGAGGAAAATTGTTGCCAAAGTCATGGTCCAGCGGATCTATGTCCCCAAAACAATTCCTGTGATTGGCTATTGCGACACTGCCCTCACACAACCGATGACGTCACATCTCGGGTGCAAACCAGAAAACAATTTAAATATTCGGGCAAGAAAACAACTATCCAGTTAGTTATAGTTATTGGTTTAAGCCTCCATTTCCGCACGAAGACGATGTCACAGAGGAAGAAAGAAGGGACATACAGTATAATGATAGACAAGTGGAACCCATGCACGAGGTTGTTCCCATGCAGGATCAACGCGTATGGGAACAGCAAGTCGGGAAAGGAGAGGAACAAGAAAGCAAATGATCAGAAGAGTAAGAAGAGGATGAAAATAAAAGGAAGAAGCAAAGCGGGAACAAAAGACATAGGTCTCACAGGCCTACTTAACGGCTAAGAAAAAATAACTAAGCATCACTATTTAATTTCATACTCACTTATCCTCAATTCTCGAAATTCACTTATGTCGAGGTCCGCTACACATCTATCAGTATAGTTTTGAAACACCGAGACTTAAAAAAATATGAGGAGCAGGTTCCCAGTACCTACCGGTAATTTTCAATTTCACACAGACACGTACATAACTTACAACCTTCCTGTATAATCTAAGGATGGTTTGTGGGTGAAATATTGCTCATTTTACGAATTTTCTTCTTTGTTATCGTTATTCAAATTACCGAAAAGATTTTATGTATATTTAAATCCACTAGGTAGGTTTCAAGACGGCCACTATTATTATTTTTCTTCAACATCATGAATATGTTTTTCGCTGCTATTGGGCGTGGCTCAAACCCACGGAACTTTCATCGACGTTACACACGAGTTCCTGTGACGTCATAGAACACACATCCAATAGTTCTGAGCTACTATCTATACTGTGATATGCCTGCACCGAAACTACACTCTAGACCAGTGGTTCTTGACCTCTGGGAGCGCGTCTACCTTAGGGGGGTGTGAGCGGATTCCATTAGGGGGGGGAGGCAAGGCAGAGCCTTCGCCATAAAATCTGATTTACATTGTTTACATTATTTACCTTTGCCAAGGAGGTTATGTTTTTGTCCTGTTTTCTGTTTGTATATCACCAAGATAACGGAAAAAGTTGTGAATGGATTTTTATGAAACTTACAGGGATTGTTAGGCATGTTAACTGAAACAGATTATCTGTAGGTGTTTGCTTGTCTGCCTATTTTATCTTTGTGCCAGAACTCAAAAAGTTATGAACGGATGTTTGTGATATTTACATGAGTTGTTAGGTTTATCGGGAAAGGTAAATTATCAAATCTTTATGATGATCTGTTCGTTTGTTTGTCGCTGTGCATGATTTTTACTTGTTAGAGCAATAACTCAAAAAGTTCCAAATGGATCATTTTGAAATTTACAGAGTTGTTAATATTAAAAAACACAATTTAATTTCGGTGCAGATTGGTTGATCCGTCTGAGTATTTGACTGGTGTTTGTCAAAATGTTTGATAGCAGCATAACTCCAAAAGCTATGAACGGATCTTAAAAAAAAAAATTGAAGAAACTGTTAATACAACGGCCACAAAAACAAAGTTTAGCCCCTGTGTCGCTTGAAAAAAGTTATTGCACAATTCCCGATAATATTGGTTTCGCACTGAGGGTGGAGAGAGAGGAGAGTGGTATGGTAAGTGTTGTTCCACCCCCTCGCCACACAAAAATCCCCGCTACACAGTACGTCTGTGATCCATCAGAGCTCGAGCAGAGTACACGTACGTAGCGTTGGCCCATAGCCCTTTGCTTTCCTACATTTCCACTTATATGGCATCAGACCAAAAACCACCACGGCATCACTCTAGGTCGAAAGATCTCACCACTAAAGAAAAGACTCGGGCCCTCACTCTAATCGAGCAAGGAGTGTCGGTGAACTGCATAACTGTCGGACTGAATGTTAGTCAACTGTCCCTCTTACAGCCTAAAAAATCAGCTGACGCAATTCTGCTGGGACCAAAGTAGAATGTGGGTGCAAGATAAAGATAACAGCAAGGACTGACAAGGTGTTGGTGAAAGAGGTGAAGCTTGCTGTTGTCTTTCTCTTGCGCCCACACTCCACTTTCCGTGGCACTATGGTCAAGGGAAGTAGGCAGGGCGGCAGCTGATTTTTTTAAGCTTGAAGAGGGACACTCGGCTGACATTTAGTTCGACAGCTACGCAGTTCACCGACACTCCCTGCTCGATTAGAGTGAGGGCCTGAGTCTTTTCTTCAGTGGTGAGATCTTTCGACCTAGAGTGATGCCGTGGTGGTTGTTGGTACGGTGCCAAATAAGTGACAAGCTTAGGAAAGTAGAGGCCCGTGAACTAGCGCAAGATACGTGTATTCTGCTCGAGCTCTGATAGATCATAGACTGACTGTGTAGCGGGTACTTGCGTTTAGCGAGGGAGCGGCGGAACACACGTCATACCACCCTCCTCTCATATGGCGGGAAATGCGAAAATAAAGTTAGTGGCGAATTATGCAATGACTTTGTTTTTGCGGGGCAGGAGTAAACCCTATTTTTGCAGCCACTGTACCATCAAAAGGCACAAATTATTAGACTTTGGTGTTGGCACAAAGAAAAATGATGGCTTCAGAGCCAACTTGAATTTTTCGTTGCCTTGCTCGGCGAAAGTCTGCACCCTAGTTTGATCTTATTAGGTACGTTTGAGCGTGTTTTTGTACCACATCTATTTAAACACACTAAGGGGGTTCAAAGGAAAATATAACCCTAAGGGTCGTGGGAGTAAAAAGGTTAAGAACCACTGGTCTAGACTGCTGTACATGCTATAACACATAGCTACCTGACAAAGGAAAAACCATCCCTAGTTTCCTTAGGTACGCAATCAAATCAGTGAATGTTAGAAGAGACTGAAACACATACGCAAGTTTAAATTAGTTCCAAGTGTGCTGGCACTTGACCACATAAGTCAACATTACGATATGCATCCTCACCTTATGCCTAGCAGAGACCCGGGGCAGGTTAAGAAGAAGGACGACATGCCTGGCGTGTGACCAAGAACTTGCAAGGCGGCATTCATGTAGCAAGTGAGGCCCAGGTTTCGAAGGCCAACAACACCTGGATTACAAACATAGTTTGATGAGTATATAGTTTAGTACCTATCAACTTAAAATTGAGAAAATAATACGTCAGTCTAAGCCACCTTAAGGACAACGCGGTATTTCGTAGGAAAAAAGGAAGGAACACATCTACTATTATCATAATGAGGGTTTTCCTGCCATATTAGATATGAAGACTATATAACAGCGATCCAATTTGTATAATATCAGGGTTGGCAAAAACTATGTTTTTTTTGCTTTAAATCAAAAGCCCTGGGTTTTTTTTGTTAAACAAAAAATACATGTTTTTTTTGTTTATTTGTGTTTTTTAATAATTTGTTGTTTTTTCCGAGTTCTAGGAATTTTATCCAACATTTAAAAGGTTTTCTGCTGTAAAGGTACATGTAGCTAATCATCCAGAAACTTAGTAAATTCATATATTCATTTCAACTTCCTATAGTAGAGGAATGATATTAAGATAAAGGGGTTACGAAAAAACAGCAGAGTACCTGTAATTGCCATGGCTACATTTATTATACAAACTGAAGAGATGCTATCAGTTAAAATTATCCTTTGAAGAACTTTAAAGTAAAAATATAACTTGACAGAAATAGCAAAGTACTGTACTAGCTAATTGGTAACAGAGTAATGAACTACAGAAAGTGAAACAGCCATAAAATCCTTTGAAAAACCTAAAAACACTCCAAAATACAAAGACATTTCGAGAGAAATACTAGCTAATTAAGAACAGAGTAATGATCTGAAGAAAGTGAAATAGCAAGATGCCCTACATCCTTCTCATGAGCTCACTAGCTATCTAATAGCAACTATATAACTACCACTTCTAATTTTCAGTAGCTTCTAGCTAACCAGAATATAATTAGACATGCATCTCTGAAATAAATAACACAAAATTCAATTAAGTTACAGGTTTTTATTAAACATTAGCAATAGTTGACCCTAACTGTCCTAACAGCCAAACGGATTCCTGTAAAGAAACACATTAACTCATCCCTTCAGTTGTGTGATTAAAATTTGATACTTTCGAGAAGTAGCTAAAACTGATTATTTTGCAATGTTTATGAAGAAAAGCCAAAAAAGTTTAATAAAAGCCAAAAACAAAAATCAGGATTTTTTTTGGTTGGTTTAAACCATGGTTTTATAATTGGTTTAAACCAGCCAACCCTGTATAATATAGCCAAGAAGTTGAGTCGAACTCAGATGAGCTCTTTTAGTACAATCTCGGCCAGGTGCACCATGTCTGGCGATATCTCCAACCCTCCACTGCTCGGCCGAACGTAATCGCTCAGCCATGCGGCGTAGGGAAAGAGGCGAAAAACGAAAAGAGAAGAAGACAAGGAAGCGAACACTCGTGCGGGGAAGGGGGGGGCTCCCTTCCGTGCCCCCCCCCCCACACACACATACACGGGAGCAGATATGAGTCCCATGGGATGGGTCGCTTACCACCATTCGGCGGCCCACCTCGCGGAACAGAAGGGGAAATATAGAGGACCTACCTAACTCTACAAAACTAACCTTCTCAGCAGGAAAAGCGGCCAGATGCTACAATCCCTGCAGAGAAGACACTCGGGAGCCTTGGGTGCATGATGCCCAAAGATTGTGACAGGGAAAGGAACATATCTACCGACGCACAGGAAAGTTTGGTTATTAATATTGGCTATAGCAAATAGCTTCAGCTTTCTAATTTCATAACAATGGCGATCAAGGGAGGAATACATAATCAAATGCAACAGTAATATCAACAAGAAAAAAAACTTTACTGGGCACAATAGGTTACCCTTGGGCTTTGAAGGAGAAATTATTGGCAGTTCGAAGTCAAAGCCTTCCTCCTCTTCCTGTAAATCATCCTGGGAACCTGCATCATCCACCTCAAGTTCAATATCTTCGTATGCTTCCGTATTCATGGCTGGGTCATTTTCATCCCAATCATCTTGATCACCACTGGCTTCTTCTTTACCACTTAATGCACACAGGCGACGTTGCAAACAATCTGTCACCTAGAAAATGTACAAGCATTTCATTACCAATAGTGTAACTATAGCTAGCGAGCAGCACACGGGTGGAGGCAATCCATAACCTATAACTGAGAAGCATTCTCTGGCCGACTGTGTAAGTGGGGTAGGCAATGCAAGGATGTTAGTGAAAGTGTACAGCACGAGGACAATGGAAGAGTGTTGGCAGTTGTGTACAGTGAGTGGACAATGCCAGTGTGGCCCACAGTGTACAGCGAGTGGACAAGTGTGAAAGCGTTACCAATAGGGTATAGCTACACAGCGGGTGCATAAAGTAGGAATAGTAGGGAATGCAATGCACACATTCGTAAGGATAATACATATGGCATGAGCAGCACCCTATGAACAAAGCCACAGATTGAAGTCCTTGTTATGAAGCTTACTGCACTTGTCTAATAAGAGTTTAAAATAATGCCCCAAACAATAAGTCACTTGGAAACAATCATTTAAATGTCGATAATACACAATACGCCTGAAGGAAGAGCATAGACGCGACTAATGTCGCAATGAATGTGTTGCCAGAGGTACACAGATCCTACTGTCAATAGTACAGAGTGAACTCAAAAGGTAAGTGAGCAACTATGTACCAAAGGGGTATTTACCTCTCGACATGTAGATGGACGAAGTTAACTCTATGGCCAATTCTACAAGCTACCATAGCTATTAGAGGAAACAATAAGGACAGCGAAAAGTGACTTGAGCTGCTATTTCATACTGGTAGGGGAAGCCTGCAGGTCGCCACATATAAATCACAAATGCAGACTAAGAACCAAATATCCCACTATAATAAATACAAGCTTGGTTGGCTGGTTGCTTGCTTGGGTGGTCTGTTGAAATCTCTGTCACAAGTTCTGTACTGCAAAGAAGCAATTCATTTGCTCAAAGGCAAAGTGGCCATTACAGTGCCCAATTTGAAATCCAAGCATTGAAGATATTTGAAACAGCCATCTCTTACTGGCAGCCACAGATAATGAATTGAACTCATGTTCCACAGCAAAGCTTGCTTTGCTCTGAGCTCATAATACCAACGCAACACCAAATGGCAGGTAAAGGAAGGCAAAGAGAATCATATTCACCAGAGCAAAACCCCAACAGGAAGGAAGGAAATCATTTTCTGTAATTTCAGAATGTTGTCAGCCATTAGTGCCTAGCTAGGTAATTTTAATAATAATCCTAAGTATGCAAACACAGCAAAGAAATAAAAACAGGAATACCGTAGCCTCTTCTAAAGGCATCAAAAAGTGAAGTTAAGCCATAAAGAATTTTGGAGATGCTACTCCATGACATGAAATAGAAGAACTTGTCCTATGTGGTTTCACCCTTTCCAATGTGACGGCTGGAAAATCAAGTAGCTACCTACCAAATTTTACCTACAGAATGAGTCACTAGCTATATGAACCATACACAGGTTGCTTCAAATCAATTCGCAGTTACTGGTGAGCAATAAAACAACTAAGTAGCCAACTAAAACGATGAAAATTGTACTCTGAATTCAATTATGGGTGCACCGATTTCAATTTTTGCCAATGCCGCCAATACCAATTCCTATTCACCCTTAACTGCTGATACTGATTCCCAGTACCTACTGATTATACCTTTCCCAGTTTTTACAAGCTATACATACATAGTTATAGCTAATAAGAGCAAACTACCATTTTACTTTCTTTAGCTACAGTTTTTAGGCATGTAGATCTTTTTTGCAGTTCTTAGGAATCATCCAAAACAATTAATGAAAGTACCATGAAACTTTGTGCCTTCTTTCGAGTTTTTTGTAACTTGTCTTATGTCAGTAGATGGCATCTTTAAGCTTACTTGAGTTACCTGCATCACAGCATATTCTTAGCAAGCTCGCTACCTATACGGCAGTGATGATTAATCAGCAGTGGTATTGCATGTAGCACATCATATGCTACAAGAAGAACAGAACAATGAAGAGCTACCATAACAGTGATCTACCAAGAACGTTTAGTGTATAGTTTCAGGCATTTCATATGATATAGCCTATGTAGGGTAATTTCAACACGCAGTAGTTAGGCTACCTATATGAAGATGACACAAAATTACATCCAATTCTCTACATCATGTCAGCTTTTTGCACTAAGCTACAGCTAATGAAATCCATATTCTGACAAAATCGATAATTCAGTGGTC
>LQNS02000137.1:13140274-13165656 GCA_001587735.2 Parhyale hawaiensis | reverse complement strand
TTTTCATTCGGCAATTGAGACATTATCCTAGTTAGAGAGGTGCATCTTCACTGCCCCTTTGGCCCTTCAGCAAGGGCCCGGACACGCAGGCAGACAGCAGGCCATGCAGATTTCCCCCCCCCCCCCCCTCCGAGTCGTGAAACTGGCCAAAGGATCCACTAGTTAAGCAAACCAGCACAGAAAATCTCCTCCCTTGGGGAATGTCCCCAGGTGGGGTTACGTCCCCGCTTTTTCTTCCCATACAACACCCAAATAATTTGGAGAAATAGGCAAAAAGAAAATGAACACTATTAACTTTAACCAGGATCGACAAAACACGTCTTTACCTGACATCAAACACCGGATCCCCCCCGGCCCAAACAGCAGTTAATAACAATTACGCTACTAGTTAACACGTCAAATTGGTAAAGTCACATGATGCAAAGTCACTGTCATACTGCCTTCAGGATAGGGCTGCCACCGAGATTTCACCAAAAAACCCAGATTGAAGCTTCAAAAAAACCCAGATTGGACCTCAAAAACTCAGACTAGAAAAAAGAATAAAAATTTTAGCCTAATAACGGTTTTCTTCGCTTTTCGTTGCAGTGTAGCGGGTAAGAGAGCATATCCGCTCCATGTTTTTCTTCAACGCTATTCATTTTCAAGGTTGATTTCTTCGTGAACTGAACTAACAGTCAACTTATCTTCTTTCATGGATATTCCCTCAGCTTGCTCAAGCTTTCTGTGTATGTTTTGCAAGTAGTCTGTTTCTAGTGAATTAGTTTTTTTTATCAAAATTAAAACAAGCGAATATATATTCTTTCTGCGCTGACTGCTCATGCCGAAGAGCTAGCATGGTTTCGGTATTTGTAGTTTAGTTTGGTGTGTAGGGATTTATAGGTATTTNCTGGGCCTGGGGAGATGCAGAGGTGAGTTTGCAGTGCCTTGTATAGTCGAATGACCCGAGCAGCTTTTGCTCCCGTGTGTTTGCTGTGACCGGCTACCATATGGTGACAAAACATGTATTATTTAGAGCTACGCAGGTATATCGATCCAAAAATATGATGTTGCGGGTCTGCCCATGAACTGACGCACATCACCCTGCTAATGGAATTGGAATTGGCAACACAGTCTTGGAACAAACGCGGTTACGTGAGCCAGGAGTCATTTTAGTTTATATTTTTCCTTAAATGATGTTGTTATAGATATTCTGAGAATATTTCTAAAGCGTATTATGTCTCTAAAAAGTACAATCACAAAAAACCCAGATTATGCTCATTTCCAAAATAAAAACCCAGCAATCCAGCTCATGCCCGAAAAACCCAGATCCACCCCAGCAGTGGCAGCCCTGCTTCAGGATTCAATCAATGTAGGCAACAGTACTAGAAAATGGCCACATTCAATTTGTATAGGCCTAGAAACTATCGAGTCAGGTTTCAGTGTATTCGAAGATATTGAGCATGTTTCAGTTTAAGCGCTTTCTATATTGCTGATTTACTTTATTTTGTGAATTATGCTTCTCCCCATATACATAGTGTTGATATAAAATGGGCATGGGCTCCACTGTGAGAACTAGCATCGTTTAGGTATGGGTAGTCTTGTTTGTTGTCTAGGCCTCCCTGGTTAGACAGTCCTGCACTGGTGGTGCCTGGGCCTGGGAAGCTGCAGAGATGAGTTGCAGTATCTTCTGTAGCCGAGTGGCCCGAGCAGCTTTTGCTCTCGAGTGACTTTGACTTTGACACGGAGCCTAAACAGAGTTAGGGCTTTTTTAACAGCCGAGTGCTCCTTATAAATTCACCCTTAAAACCCATCCCCCCGTCCACCGGCCCCCCCACCTACGGCCAACCTCCCCCTCTTCCTCCNCATTGCATCCCATTTACTCCCTCCATTTGCCCATCTACTGACTTTCTTCACCCATCTATTTTCGTCCATTCTATCAACTCTAACCTTATAAGTTAAGCAAGCCTTCATAACCCTTTCACAAAAAGTGCTCCAACCCATGTCCCCTCCCACAGCCTCCACAGCAACATACTTATTGGCCCCCAGAGCCAACCTTCCCACCATGTTTTGTGTTACCTCTAGTTTATCCCACACCTGCACACTAACTGCTAAGGCGTTTAAGCCATACATCAAGCTGGGCACTGCCATCCCCTTCCATACCCCCCGAACTACCTCGTACTTATTCGCTCTAGTTTTTGCCGCACTTGCTAACCTACCATACCATTGGTGTGCTTGCTGTGACCGGCCACCCCAGGAAGCAAAGAATGCAACGGGAAGACTAAAATAAACGTAGCCGTGACCGCATGTAGCAAATTTACATCACATCGACGAGTCGAAGTATTTGAGTCGGAGACCTCAGGCCTTCGTGTGTTGTTTTCTTCAACATATCACCGTATTATTTCGATTAATTTCATTCAATCTCTCGCTAATGACTGGCCAGCTACCTGTGCTGCAAAATACCGTAAAATGTTGTCCCCAAGTACAGAAAGTTCGAGCAATAGGCTAATGTTAAAGTGGTCTCTCTCGCGTACAGAATTGGCTGTAATGGTGCTTATATTTGTTGATAATTAATAAATATGTTCTGTGAAAAGCACTGTGAACTGAATATGAAGTGTAAATAAGGCTTAAATTAAGAAAAAGACGAATCAGGTCGCCGAAAGGGAACAAATTCGGCGCTAGTGCTGTGAAAGTTTTCAATAGCATGTGCTGAAATTTTCTCTACATAACTGCTAAATTAGTATAATTAACTTAATTTATTTATACACTAGAGATGAATTTCGCAATTTAAGATAATTTTCCCGTTTAAATTAGTTTAAATACTCCTAGGCTGCTCAGCCATACAGTAGATTCGTCGATGATGACGTCACTTTTTGGGGTTAATATCTCTTGAGTTCTCCCGTTACGCTCTTTGCTTCCTGGTCACAGCCTTCATTTGATTTTTTTGTCCATTGCGTGAAAACTTTGGATTAAAAAGTTTGCCAGACTGAAAACCAAAGCATCTATCACGCTATGCCCATTTAGTAAAAGATTGAGGTGAATGATCATTCTGATTTCAATTCTCAACATTCGCAGCTAAATCTTTATCTTTCCAACTTTATTTTAAGCCCTTCGATTCTGAATTCTGTGTACCGTGCAATATCGACCACTGTTTAAAATACACCAAAGTTATTTAATACCCTCGAGCGGTGCATGAGCTCGTTTTTAGATATAAATATACTCCACTAGTATTCAAGAATCGACAATATTCACTTTATGAAGAACTAACTACTGAAAGCAACGAGTCAGCTTTGAAATAAATATCACTATTCGTTTAAATTTTGCTATGGAAGAATCGTACAAATTAACTGAGGAGCAGCGACTCGTTGCGAGTAAAATATGACATCAATTAAGCGTCGCTGCTGAAGAGCCACTCGGTCATACATCCTTCTACCGCGGAATCTAGAACGATTTAGGCCGCGTCTACACGATCCATCTTTTCGTCGAAGTTTGTGATCGNTTAACTGATGAGCAGCGACTCGTTGCGAGTAAAATATGACATCAATTAAGCGTCGCTGCTGAAGAGCCACTCGGTCATACATCCTTCTACCGCGGAATCTAGAACGATTTAGGCCGCGTCTACACGATCCATCTTTTCGTCGAAGCTTGTGATCGCGGAACGATTTTGACCGACAAACACACGCGGCGAGCCTTTGAAGTTTGTGATTTTTGATCGCCAGCAGTGCTGGAAATCTCGTAGCACGATCACGATTTAGACCGCGTCTACACGATCAATTTTTTTCCTCGAAGTTTGTGATCGCGGAACGATTTTGATCGACAAACACACGAGCCGAGCCTTTGAAGTTTGTGATTTTTGATCACCAGCAGTGTTGAAAATCTTTCAGCACAATCACGATCACAAAAAGTTTGCAAATTAAATTTCGCTCTGTAAATAAATGTATCTGTTTTAAATATATTTAGTAATTAAAGCATCATTTGTTATTTAAATTTACCAGCATAGCGAATTTTGTTTATGTTTGATTCGAAATTCTGTAAAGCGGGAAGCATTTGGCAACTATATGTTGCCAATTAGTAATAACTGTAGCAGACCTATTCCTCAAGTTACGTCTGTACCCTTTTATTTTATTAGTAAAAGCTACAATGGAGCAAGGGTTACGTTTTAATGGAAGAAACGGATGTACACAGTGTGAATTGCATTTCTGCATTTGAGGGGATGCCAGTGAGTGAATTTTTTAGTTATAGTTTTCGCCAGTATATAGGCCTATAGAGTTTCACCCGCAAATCAGCATCTACAACTAAAATAAAGATCTGACCGATAAAGTGACGTTGGAATATCGATTAATAGTAACTAGACGACCCGTGACCCATTGGCTCGTCATTGCGATCGTCTTCGCTTCTTTCGCAAAAAAAAAAAAAAAAGTGTTATTTAGCAGGGCATAGACCACCCGCATTTCGGCCGTCCGTTTCTGCCCGTCAAGGAGCGGTCCATTCAGTTCACTATCAACAGATTCTTTGCTTCTCAAAGGATTCTTCCACGCCCAGGCAGTAAGCAAAGTCAAATTAATATACGTTACGTATTTCAGTTGTATTGCCCATGAAGCCGCTGAATTGATCATGCCCGTTCTTGAGGCCCAGCTCAGTTTAACTTCCGTGTCACATATACAATCGAATTAAAGAGCTAAGCCATGGAAAGAATGCGACTGCCCCCTACCCTCCCCTAATACCTCGAATTTCTTCTCGTGTAGTGTAAAAGTGAAGAAAATGTTTCCATCATGATAAAAATGACTTCAAGACAGGAGATTTATTAGCCCAAGCTTTCGGCATGAATTTGCTTCAGCCGTCGTCAGGGGAAAGATGCATATAGGTCCTAAAGCTCTATACTAAAACACGTATCCATACTATGGAAGAATACTCTACAGAAAAAAGAAAAAATAATTACAATATCAGTAGTCAATGAGCAGAAGAAGCATTTGTTGTGGGACATCTAAGTGTCTGTTAATCCTATTTAGTTATTGCACACTGTGAAACGATTCAACTACTTTACGAGTTTACCAATTTTTAACTTTTTGCAGTACTGACACATTTTCAAAATTGAAGGAATGACTGTTTTAGCGACAGTATAGGTAAATTAATGACAACTCTTGCCCTCCTCCGCACATTGCTTGCGTGTTCCTCGACGTGTGTTTTTAGGTTCCTTCCTGTTTCGGCGATGTAGCAGGCATCACAGTTTGTAAATTCATGCCGAAAACTTGGGCTTCTAAATCTCCGGTCTTGATGAAGTCATTTTTATCATGATGGCAACATAAAATCAACCAAGACGTCCTCTATTCTCTTCAACATGAAGAAAATGTGTCAAACGAGACACCTACAAGCAAACAAGTCCGGCTCACAGACTTTTAGTATAATACTAGACGACCCGTGACCCGTTGGATCGTCATCACGATCGTCTTCCGCTTTCGCAAAAAAAGCAGGTGTAATTTAGCTGGGCTTAAGTGGATGGGTACTTATTCTCTCGTACCATCAAAGCTTTCATCAAGCGCATCACCAACCGCTTCCGCGAATGGCTCAAGAGGGTTCTGGTGGGTTAGGAGGCCTGTTTGTCTTTATTTAATAAAATTTATTATTAGGTCATCATTCTATGAATTATTCTATACTGTATTTTGTTCAACCTCCGTAGCCGCAACTCAGGCGTTTTAACAGAGAAACTACTTGTGCAGTATTGAAATATCGCATATTGGGTAGGTGTGGTGGCCACGTGAGCTACTACGGGCAAAGAAACAAGGCGCATAGTATAGTAGGAGACAATCAAGTGGTCGGCCCCTTTCGTGTCCTTCCACCTGAGAGAGACTAGAGATGTCCCGCGTACCTAGTCGGCTATCTCGATCGACAGCCCTCCTCACGGGACAGAAAGAGGAAAGTAGAGAACCTCCCTAACTTCACAAAACTAACCTTGTCAGCAGGAATTATTATTTTATTGGTGTTGTCCCGCTATTTCTGAAACTTAGACAATCAATAGCGATCTAAGATGATTTACTCGGATTACAGCCAGAACCACTACGTTGTGCTCAGGTGGCAAGAGATGAAAGACGAAAAGAGATGAAGACAGAAGCGCCTGCGCGGACGGTCACTTCTGGGGCCCTCCGCATGGGCGAGGTAAGAGCCCCGCAGAAAAAGTCGGTCCCCTCGATCGGCGGCCCACCTCGCGAAACAGAGAGGAAATATAGAGAATCTAACTAACTCTACAAAACTAACCTTCTCAGCAGGATCTGCGGCCAAATGCTATATTCCCTGCGGAGAAGGCACTCGGGACCCTTGGGTGCGTGATGCCCAAACATACTGTGGCAAGGAAAAGGCCCGCCAGAATATGCCCCTGAGGGCTATCATTCTCTGAAAATTTCAGTTTGATGTCTAACAAAATGTAGGATTTTTTCAACATTTTTCAAAACCGTGTGAGAACTGTAGAGCAACCATTTATATACCTTCTGATAGGGAAGGGCCCGCTAGAATATAGGCTACCCCTGAGTGACGATTGCACTCTAAGCTTACGAGAAGATAAGGCGCTTCTCAAACTGCAGCGAAGGACGAGTAAAACGCAGTTGTAGTGAGTTAAAAAATAATAATACATTGCAATGACAATGTTCGAGCAGATAGTTTCTAAAAACATACTCAGTGGGTGACATGAAGTAGAGTTAACGATGAATTAGTGTATAAACAATTGTGTAAGCAGTGATGAAAAGATTAAGAATGGAGCTAGTGTGCAGTGATATAATGGCAAAGTTAGTGTATGTACAGAGATGAGATGATGTGACTATGAAAAGTGCAGATTAGCACGCACACCGCAACATCTTCGTTAAGTCAAGGCAAGCAGTCTTTAATAAGAACCAATAATGGTATTTTCATTGGTATCAGTGCAGATGTGACATGCACTTTTGGCATTAAGGACAGTAATAAGAGGGCTGGTTCTAGATTGCGATCATCCAGTAAACTTGGTAAGTTGAAAACGACCCAGAAAACAGCAGCAATTTCATTAAATATAACTCATAGGCAGAGCACTTTGGCAAAGGAAACGGCTTGCTTGCACATGCTTCATAGAAGTAACACCTAAACAGAGAAGATATCATCATTGAAATAAAAAAAGGATCTCACGACAGACACAATAATGTGCTACCTCAGCTCAGCGTCCAAATACCTTACCACGAGGAGCGTGTAAAAAGTTTCAAGCATCGTTGCAGAAGAAGCGTTGATGCAAGGTCAAACCTATGCTTTTTTTTAAAGTATAACCTCTTGTAAGCATTCCTGCCAAATTTTAATATATTAGTATTGAGTGTTTCCTGACGTATCAGTTATAAACATTACATAACAGTGATACAATTTCGTATATACTGTATAGTATAGTTTAAAAGTCGAGTCGAACTCAGGTGAGTTTCTATTAGCATAATTTTGGCCAATTGCACCATTTCTGATGGGGAAATAAGGCGCAAAGGATTTCTAACCCTGCACGGCTCGGCCAAACGAATTCAGTCAGCCATGAGGCACAGGGCAAGAAATGAAATTCAAAAAGAGAAGACAAAAGAAAACAACACTAGTGCAGAGGGACCCATCCGTGGCCCCACACGCGAGAATATAAGAGTTCCAGGGAATAGGTCGCTTACCACCAATTCGGCGGCCCACCTCGGGAAAGAGAAGGAGAAATATACAGAACCTACTAAACATGACAAAACTAAATTCGTTATCAGGAGCTGCGCCTGCTGCAACAATTTTGAGGTTCTAGAAAAATTGGAAATAAATTATCAAAAGTCCCTAAGATAACCCGTTTAGTTTTTCTCGATGCTTAAAACTTTGCATACACCCCCCATACGTCCGTCTAAACAACAGGACAAAGTACACAGCTTACCGAGGTTTAGTTCGTAAAGAGATATCGAAACTTGACTGGTTACACTTGTTTAGCCATTTGACCTGACTAACATTTTAGTTCAATCTTTTGCCAGGCAAACCCATATGTCCACACTCCACAGGTACATAGTCAACAAACCAAAGCATTCGGACTATGAGCTGAGAGTAAGCGACCAGTACATTATCTGGGGACTCCGCATGACGACAGAAGTGGAAGTGAACAACAGAAATGAACCTCGTAACAATGATCACGGCCACGGAGCAAATACTTGAAACTTTTCTGTTCATGCGGTATTAGAGTTTACTTTTAGCTCTTCTCATTCAGAAGCAAAATAACAGCGTGTAAAGCAAGAACGTAACACCATTACATAGTAGAAAGTAAAGACGTGAGGTACCACCAGGAAACGAAGTACAAGCCTCAACAGCTATGAAGTGCTTCGAAATGCACAGTCATGGCATTAGTATTATTACGGAATTCCAACACTCTGCAATTCTCTAGCAAACTCACATCCAAAGACGTCGTATCTGTCAAGTTTATTTTGTACTAATGTAATAACAATCTAAATAACAGGTAAAAAAATTAAATTTTATGATATTCTGCTGTGTGTTACGGGTGGCTTTGTAGAACAGTGAGCACAAACAATTTGGATATGAGGGTAAAACGTTACTAAATATAGAGAGAAGGATAAAACTAATAGTCATCAAGCACCGTAAAATCTCTTGTTAAAACATTGCTAGTAAATTATTAATATTATTTAATTATTTATCATTTAAAACGAGCGAAAAGCCACGTGCGAAGAAGGCAAGTGTCTCACCAGAAGGCACTGCCCTTACAATGCAATTACTTTAACTAACCTTATGACCGTTAAGAGAGTTAATAAATTCGGTATTTGTGCCAGTATTGTAAAAAATGAAGGAAGACGTCATGTCTGCAGAATCAATGGACGAAAGCGTTGTCACGTTCGCAAAAAAAAGTAAAACAGAAAGAAAAGGCAGTTGTTCGAAATCCTGAGTACGACGGGATCAATTATATAAACAAAAGTTTTATAATATTTAGATCGTCCTCCTGTGTCCAATACCAAGGAAAACCTTGAAACTTCATAGAAAAATATACAAAAGGATGCGTGTTTCAAAGGAAAGCGTAGCTGCTAGTGAATATTGGGAGCAATAAAAATTGCTTCAGCAATAAATATGTTTCGTGATTAGAATGCCTACTATGATTTTATTACAGTCTCAGTTCAGAGAGAGTACCTAATCAATAGGTAAGCCATATAGCAATGCTCAACCCACCTAAGGTAGTTGCAACGACTCAATAATTTCCCTCTGGAAATAACAAACACGCAGTCAACGGTTTACATACCTATAGGATACATAGAATTTTAAATTTGAAGTTATGGTAATTATGCATATTGAGATATACGTTTCAACTAATGCAACAAATTCACAAAGTACCTTTATCTGCTGGAGTAATGTTTTGCTTTATGGGCGAGTTGAAGGGAGAGAGAAACCGTGGACATAACATTGTTCTATTTTTTATACACACATTGTCGTTTCCATTATTTTCTTTTCAGGCGAGATACAGGCATGAGAATTACTGGCGTAAAGTAACGTCATAATGCTGACCGAAGTCTTGCAACCAGTTTCGCTCAGGAAGGCATTGCAATAATGAAGGTCGCTGGTATTGCACCAAGGGCAAAAGAGAGTTAGTGGCTGAGCAAAGCTTAAAAGAAATGATGCATGCAGACTGAACGGAACAGATGAATGAACATACAAAAGAGTAGAGTGACTGACGAATGACACTATTGGCCATGCAAAATAAACTTAGCATAATTTACACAAAATCACACAGCGTACTCACGACAGTACATAACATACGGTACACCACGAAACTATCCACAACGACGGAGCGCGCGTAGCAGGTCCACCACAAGCGTCCAAGTATTAGCGGGTCGACAGTTTCCAGTTTTAATACAATAAAATGCTGTACAAACAACGCCCACCTCAATAGAAGTATCTAATTAAAAAAGAATTAATCCTAAAAATCAGTAGAAATAACACTAGATAACGAAACACTACGGCATGCTGAACGAAATGGATGAGCACAACACAGTGTTTCAATAAGATGGACCCAATTCAACCCAATACATTCCTGAATGGACATCAATATGGGATAACTAGACATAGGTTGAGCGAGCTACCACGTACTATTGGCCATTTAAGCCTTGAGGGCCGAAGTAGAAGTTCTGTTTTAGAAGAGCACATTTTGGAACGAGGAAATTTTAAGAGATCGGCGGAATAGTTTCAGTGAATGTTCGTCTGTGTTCCCCTGTTCGTGGTGGCGGAGACGGACTAATTTCATAACAGGTCTTTTGTCCTCCAGTAAGTAGAGGCAGGAAGAACCGAATTTCAAATTTGGCCCATTACTTCAAAGTTCAAACATCCCGTAGAAAAAACATGCTTCACTTGAGGTATCATGAGTACAATTTGCACGTACAATGAGCACCATAAGATATAACTACAGCAGCTAGATTGTTGAAGGAATATTTCAGTCACCCTAGAATACGAACTGTTATATCCCTATCGGTAGATATAGTTTATTTTATCCACGGTTATTGTTCTGGCGGTAATGCAACAACAAACGTCCAGCTATATGTAATAAACTGGGCAACTATAGCGAAATGCAACACACAAAGTAATAGATGTAAATGACCAAGAATAACGGCAAATACACGAGGGTTTTCAAATACGCAGTTGGTAATTTTCTGCATGTGAAATAGTACTCGAGTTCAGAGATATAAACTACAGTTCAAAACAAAATCATAGAAGCCTTTCATGCAGAAGAAAGGCGTTGTTCTTGACTCTAGGTATTTCAACTAAAAAAGAAATAAAAAAAAATAAAATTGCGAACGAGCGAGTAGCTCATACAGTTTCACAACAGTAATGCAGATTGATGTATCAGAATACCAAAAAAATATGTAAGCTTAAAACGATTACAAAATATACCACAGATGAAGCATAGAAAAGACAAAATCGCAAAAAGAAGAGAATTCAATAATCGTAACTCACTTCTTTTCGACTCGTGCGTATATATGAATAAAACAATTTGCAAACATTATGGACAACTGAAAAGTTATAAAAATCACAGAATAGAAGCCAACTGGTCAATTTGAAGAGACGTAGCACGGTAGCCGTACCTCCACAATCAACTGGCGCTCTCTTCTGGCGTCTTACGGAGAACAGACCACCGCCAGTTAACAGCTGTAGCCGTAAAGGCAGGTAAGTACGAGCGTATTGAAAGTATTGGGTCATATTTGGTACATGTTGAGGATAATTCAAGATAGGAAAAGAAGCACCAAGCTACATATAAAAAACATTTCTGTACTTTTGTTGCAAACGTTTCGGATCATATAAAATCAGAAACGTTTGCAACAAAAGTACAGAAATGTTTTTTATATGTAGCTTGGTGCTTCTTTTCCTACTAAGAATACGGTTCCCTAAGAATCAACCAATTTCTTATAATTCAAGATAGCATTAGGCCACAGCGATATGAAGAAACAGTGGTACATGATGCAAGCTGCAACAGCTGCGGACTATATACGGAGCGCGTGATGGGATGACAAGGTACAAAACAGCACCTGAACTCGAGTATAGTTCGATTCATGATAGCAACTCGCACTGCAATGGTTAACGTCTATACAAGAAACTAATTGCCATAATAAATATTTAAAAGTCTAAACTTATGCCTCAAAACTACAAACAGCCTTCTACACTTTACGAACTTCAATTGCACAATTAATACTACAACACATCACGACCACGTACCTCATAGACGACGATGAGTGAGGAGACGCAACAGAAAACGCAAATTGAAAATAGCAACTTGGCGTAGCAAATATGATGAAAGAAAGACCAAATGACGAGAGCCTACAGTTGGTATTTTATCTCTGAAGCCCTGTAGTTTCTGGCGCATATCACGACGGATCATTAACAAATTTCGCTGTCCAGTCAGAAAACTTTGAGCATCTAGAAACTCTCAGATTCAGGGCATCATGATTTAGGGGCAGGAATCATACCTATAGGTTTGAGCGAATAACCTGAAATTAAGACTCAATATGATCAATGGACGCATCAAAATGCGAGTTTAAAACCTCTATACGTTTGAGTAGTAAAACAATATACGGATTGGAATTCATGAGCGCTAGTAACAAGTCCGAAACAGATGAAGTACTGCATGTGCAAGACATCGACATCACCACTTCAGGCACAGAGACCTGCAAGATCCACCGCAAGATAAATTTAAAAGCAGCAGCAATAGTACACGAAAATGTAAGCATCAAGACACCAATCTGTTAAGAAATTTATAAGAAAAAGCAACGAGTACCGTATTGCCAAACGTAGGAGGCAGAAATAAGATACCATTGGCAATATATGGTCCAGATAATTAAGACGTGTTCAATTCTCCTACTGAGATAAGTTAGATCGAGAACATATATTCCGTTCTTAGCTTTTATTTATCCAGGACACACTGCTAAGCGCTGGATTCAGCATTTCTGATCCGAGTTTTGAGGCAACAGTTCCCTGCAACATAGCTAATCAAAAGTGGCGAGTTCAACGCTCAGACTGAAGTTCCGGACAAATCGAATCTAGCACGCAGAAGTGTTTCTAACCAGTTCAAAGCATGGATAAGAGTTGGTGGGTAAAAACGTCATTTTCAATCTTCCACAGTCCTGTGCTAGACCGCAAACGCGTCAGTAACCACTGTAAAACCAGTCCAAGTCTACAAGAGCCCATTAGCACATTGGGGGTCAGCATCATTTATAACTATTTAAAGAACCAGTAACTTCTCGGGCTGATATCCGAGCAGCAATGAAACTTGGCTGTTACGATGGCTCCGAACAATTTGCATAACCTGAAACTACTCGGGATAATGATCGAACTTCAGTGAATGAAGGGGCGGAAGCATACGCATCAAGCATAGACCGATAGTTTGACAAAGCACCATGTAGCTCTCATGTCTACACCACACGTCCACAACAATTCGCGCACAACCACAGTTAGCAGAGAAGATGGAATGCACACAGCACTAAGTACTATAAGAGAAAGGTGTACTCTTAGCGCAGATGTTTTGAAAGTCATTCAAGTTCATAAACTTGAAAGTTCGTGTTTGCTAAAGAAGTTTCTGTACATTAGTCCCAGCGACTAGGTATTAGGCAAACCACAAAAAGTTTGGGATTTTCTTCCCCAGTTCAAAATAAAAAGTTGTAAACCGCACGAATTGTCTTGGTTACCTAACAAAAATATCGAGGCGAGGACTTAGAGCCAGAAGTGTCTATGTCCATTTTTGACGAAATTGAGTTTCTCTCACAGAGTGGGTGCCCGTGAGGTTTATCTTTAGTGTCACGGGTGTCTATGCCATCCCTCGTCATGCTATATATCTTCTTAATGAAGATATATGGCATAGACACTTGTGGCGCCAAAAATATACCTCACGGGCACCAAAATGGTGATATGAACCCGATTCCGCCAAACATGAACATAGCCACTTCTGGCTCTAAGCCCTCGATATACAAACTGCAGTTTTGATAAAGATCACTCTCAGTGATACTTGCGTTGAGAGAACAAGTGTGAAAGAATTCACTGAAAGACTAAAAGATATATACGACTTAGCAGCAACTTAGGTACGTCAAGTTTTCACCTGCTACAACTCGTAAGACAACTGACGGTCGGCAGCATAAAGAAGTTTGAAAGTTTCTTGCGTTATATGATTTAAAGTAGTAATGAAAAGAAAGGTGGAAATTAATAGTCACTGTTATCAAATTTCTATGCACTAGACGCCCCGGCGAGTCAACAAAACCTCAAATGAAAAACATAAATGCAAGCACACCGTAACTAGATGTAAAATTAAAAAAGAATTTTCTCGTGTATTGAAATAGGGACTTATTAATACATGTTTCAGGCGCTGGCAAGCATATAGAAAAGCGAGTGCAATAGTACGGCTTATGATGTCAATCACGATCAAAAAGTTAGGATGATTGAAGTCTGCGTCCAGTAAATATGTTAGCCACTGGAGTTCATCTTTACACTAGTGAAGATTCTAATTGTTTACCGAATGTTTTATCAACTTACAACGATTGCGATCACGTACGCGGATAACTTAACTTCGAATAAAAATACGAATGATATTATTAAAATGAGTGCCAGATTAAAAAGCTGCAGGAACAACGTACAATTTTATCCCCAAAACAAAGATAAACTGACAAAGGGAATTTCGTACGTCATTGCTTAGTTGATATGCGGTTTCTAAAACATGGTGTGAAGCACATAAAGATGAGTGAAGTAACAGTGATGCGATTTGTCAACTCTGGTTTAACTTCGCAGCCTCAAAGAAAACTGATGCATCAAAAGTAATGAAATGCGTTTGCTAGAGCAGCCATTTACCGCCGAGAAGAAGAAATCTGAGAGTGCACTAGTTTCTAGGACAACCTAATATAATTTTACTACGGTCTACCTTTGAATCGTAAGTCCACCAACACGACACGCCATGTGTACAGTTACAATGGTCCTAGCGAGACAGCGACTCGAGGTGAGGTACCTTACAGAAAATCTTAGGAACAATTTAAGGTGCGCATACAGCAGACCTGATGAGCGTGCAACCTCGAGTCTCGACCGTCGTAGCTATCACAGAACAGCAGCAGCAGCGTTACTGCAGTCACCTTGACATGATTTGAAACATACAATAACCATCTGATAACATACCTACTAACTTTACACGATTTATATATTTATTATCTCATCACAACACAAGTTGGGTGAGCACTACTGAAGGCTACATACATTCACGACGAGTGGCTCATCTCATTAGCGGTTACTAAGACATTCTGCAACAGCACCGGTCACTAATGAGGCGACGGGTGTAGAAGGGGCGAAATGCCGACCCATGACTGAACACAAATTGTTGCGCTTCCTAACCGCGAAACGTGGAATACACGCGGACTATCAGCAACATGCCGTTCGCAGAGAGGGACTAGCATCCAGGACAGCAGGATGCATGGTTCTCTGCTATGAACCGAGTTCGGTTATGGGTCGCACAGTCGGCAGTTTCTACTTACCGTGCCTCAAATATGGAGCACATTCAGCACGGTCCTAACTCTCAGGTACAAAGATCTCTACAGTGTCAGAATCTTTGCCTGACTTGGCCTCAGCTGCCGCGGCGGCCCGTTTCGCCTTCATGGCTTCTCGCATGGCTTTTCTGCGCTCCTCAGCCGCCTTCTTCCTGGCCTCATCCTTGGCTTTGGAAGCTTCAGACGCCGGGGCGCTGGCGGGCTTGACGCGCCGTGCAGCCCTGGCGGAGCGAGAGGCGGTCGAGGGCTTGCTTGAACCGCCCGCGTCGACAGTGTCTGCAGCGATCTGCATAAGCAAGTCATCCATATTGAATTGCACGGGAGAATTCAAAATATTAAAACTGTAATCCTACAGTGAATTATTTTCTAGAAAATAACAATGCTCTTTGGAAAATAATCTGTGGAAATACTTCAAGAATGAAAGAAAATAAGAGATGAGTCACTAACTCCACAACGGTCTTTAGGATGGTAGGTAGCAATTTGATTTTCTTACAACTCACCTCCTTCCACGAATTCTCCCTGAGGGCAGCAACAGCCCGCAGCATCTCGTGTATGTCGTCCACCTGCAGGCTCACCATGTCCCAAAAACCTGCCAGATCCTCGCAAGTGGTAGGAAACTCATCGTCTTCCTGCTGACCGGCCTGCGCGAGACACAACAGTTTATTTAACTGTTGGTAGGAGCATGCACCACAGCTAGTAGTCGGGGGCATAACGTTCAGTAGCACAACTGACATGAAGCGATGTGCCTATACAGGAGACAGGATCCGAATCATGAGTTAGGCATAAGAACTGGACAGAGAAAATTAGGAGACGGCACCAGCATGTGAACGATAGTGAAGCATTCTGGCTAGTGAACATCATGTCGGAGGAAAAACAACAACAAATGAAGAGTAAGAATGCGGCACCAGCCTGTGCGAAACTGCTAGCAAAAGCATGTGTTAGGAAAAATAAAAAATAAAAAATCGATAAATGAAAGAAAAAGTATGGCATTGACGGGGGATGGGCTTCACCAAATACCTAAAAGTAGATTTTTTTTAACAAAGGTAGACTAACAACCGAAACAATGTTTCCAAAATGTAGAAACACGAAATTCAGATAATAAATAAAAAGAAAGTAGTGGCAAGGCAGACAGAGCATCAATACAATTGCACTGTCTCCTTTCAAAAGTTAAAAATGTAAGAAATAGGCCAATCCTACGGTCTGCCACTAGCAAGTAATACGATTCTCAAAGGAAGCATTATTAACAGCTGCTGATGCATATCATCGCAAATAGGGGGACACTCTTATAAATTCGTAACATGACGGCTTGAATATGATGCTAGAAGGCATTCACTTTGCCACAGCTACTTGCATAGTTGCCTTCCTCGATACAAAAATGATATAGCTCACGCTCGGCACAAAATCAATAAAAAAGAATACTTACAATGTTTTTCTGACACAGTCCTTTGAACTGCTTTATTTTCTGCGAAATGAGCAGTTTAGTTTTGCCAGTAGTAGCAAGCAGCCTGCCTCGGATTTCTTCCGACATACCGGCGCCGTGCTCTGCCAAATCCTTCTCGATACGCGCAACTTCCTTCTCCAGCTTCACCACCTCGGTATCTACCACCTGTCCCAAAGGGAAACAGACAGTCGTATAGTTGAGCACCACCACAATTATACATACCTTTAGTCCACACGCAACTATACGCAGATAGTATACAACACTAAAGAGTTCCCTAACACGACTGGTTGAAATATAAGTTTCAAACTGACAAAAAAGGATGACACAAACGTCCAGGTTATCTTTAGGTTTAACGTAAAAAAATTTAAAAATCGTACCAGTCTAAAGAATTGTCATACACTTCGCAAAAATTGTCTTATGATATCTTGTAAATGGCATGTACGCCATCTTTGAAATGATGCGTTACTGTCATCAAGTTAGTTGAGCCTTCCTACTGTAGAGGTGTTATTGTACATAGCTACCTATAGAAAAGTTTAACCTTCCGTCTCCACAACAAAGACGATCTAACAGAGGAAGAAATGAGGGACATATAGTATGTCTATAGAAACGTGGATCCCACTCACGAAAAATTTCCCATACTGAACTAACGCGCCTGGAAACAGCAGTCGGGAAAGAAGGAGAAAAACAAAATTAAACATCACTAGGACAACGAAAGTGGAAGGAAGCAACGTAAACGCGAGAGAAAGACATGAAGAAAACCAAGCTAAGGTAATTTACAAGATCCCTCTGGAGACGCTCCTTCCCAGATGGGCGAACCTATCTCACCTAGCCTAACCCTATGGCCTACGACCCACCCCATGCCTCCTGAGGGGACTGCAAAGGTCTTTTAGGATAGGACGAGGAAGAAACATATACCGTAGCATGTCGATAGGAACCTGGAAACTATCTATACACGACGGTGTTCCCACACAGGATCACAGTGCATGGGTACCTACCGCACGTGGGGCAAGCAGCGGAAGTACAGAACAATTACCTGAATGGTAGGAGTACGAGTGAAATGATACAATAAGCAGACGCAATGTAGCCCCATACTTAGTGACATCAAATATCAACCTTGCAACAGATGACAATGGTAATGTTCGTTACCTAGGGTATAACTATCATCAAAAAAATATTTTAGCTGTATGAAACGAAGAGCTTAGCACCAACGCAATTGAGTTCACGCTGCAATCTGTCGTTGCACTACATTAATTCAAGATACTAAGATAGAGCTAAAATCTTGCTCATAACAAAAATGGCCATTCCAGCCAAAATCGGTTATGGCCATTCCAGCCAAAATCGGTTATGGCCATTCCAGCCAAAATCGGTTATGGCCATTCCAGCCAAAATCGGTTATAAGAAACAACAAAATGAGGCAGTACGCGCAAAGAAAATCCCAAACAAAACTGTAATTATTATAGTTATATTCCTGTGCCAAGAACTGGGGTAAAGAAAAAATCAGACAGAGACCTAGGTGATAATGCGCTCCGTTAGTCCAGCGAACCCCCAGCAAATAGGCGACTGCCCCCAGATTAAGAGTTCAGCGGCAGCAAATCGTACGGGAGCTTGTAGCACTTAGCTAGCTACTACATGTAACGCTGGTGTCAAAATAGGTGATCGTAGGGTCAACTTAATGGCCGGACGTGGAGATTACACGTCGTACCAATACAGAGTGGAAGTCGGTAGCATACACAGACAAGGTAATGCCGAGGCCACATATGCATTTCTACGCCCAACTGGTGGCTAGGATGAACAGCTCGCCAACCGTTTTGATTCATATTTGAAATCGGTATCATGGATACCGCGGCATAAATGACGTCCGAGTCTCGCATCCTTGCATCAAGTTGTCTGTGCAAATGCCTAGTGTGGCCTCGGCATAACATGAACTACACGCGAGTTGATCGTCCGCTCGATAAGCTGAGCGTGCATTTTCAAAATGTAGCTTTGGTACAAAAAAGTAAGAATACTTAGTTGCTTACCTTTAAGAAATAGTGCCCGTCTTTGACTAGTGCTGTGTTGCCAGCAGACGTAGAGGGAAGGGTGTCCGCAGAAGGGACCACAGTTTCGGAAACTCCGGGTTCTGGGGCCACCTGGTTCCGCAAAGTAGACGCCCCACAGCCATTATGCGAAGCACCAATTTTACTGTTGACATCTTTGGATTCTTTTGGCTTTTCTATACTTAAGATTTTGTTACTATCTACATCTATTGCAGCAGTGGGGATCACCTCAATGCTTTCACTTCTAACAGTTTTATTGCTACTATCGATTGCTTTAGTTACGGGAGTTGCGTCGCTTTCGGTACTTCTAACAACAGTGGATTTTTGATTGAGTGTTTCTGAAGAAGATAAGGATTCTCCATTTGTTGATACAACTGTAACGGGGATTTCTATTTCGTCTAAGTGGCCGTTAGTAGGAGATTTTGATTTTTTCAAGGCTGGCGTGCTGGCAGCGCTGACGGGCGACTTGACAGGCAGCTGGTGCCGGAACTCCGGCCGGAGGTGCCTGAAGACGCTCGGCATGCCGCGGCCCGGCTCTGCCGATGTTGGTGATGAATCAACATCGTCCTCGTACTCTAGCTGAATTGGGATAATTCGGCCCTCTGGTCGGGACTGGGGCGTTCGTTTTACAGCATTTCCCATGTCAGCGCTGCTGTCGTCGTCTGTCCTAGAGAGGGAGCGTCTAGTGAACCCAGCAGCGAGGGCGCCGGGACCATATAATCTCTCTATTCGTTCTTTAATGAAGGACTTTGTACTCTCGATATTACTTAGAGCTTCGGAATGTATAGATAAAGGAGAACTTAAGTGACCATTGAAATTCTGTTGCGAGTCAATTAATCTAACAGGTTGGTGTGAAGTCATACTGCCACCGAAGTACTGCTGACGCTGGGCAGAGGAGCTGCTGTAGCCGCAGTATTCAGGACTGAGTGCCGAGGTTCTGTGATGACCGTTCTGTCTGTAGCCCTCGCTGGCACCTGTGTGTATCTCGCTCGCCTTGGTAAGGTAGCCGCGGTCCACACTGACGCTACGACCGCTCGGGGGCTTTTTATCTCTCCGTCGTATGGAGCTCTGTCTGCTGCGCTCCTCCCACTGACCACCCAACTCCTTGGCACACCGAGCGAGCTGGGCCTTCAGTTCACTGATACGCACGGCAGTCTCTTGTGGCGTGCACTGTAAAGTCACAGAAGAGTGTGTACTAATGGTTTCTGTTGAAAAAACACAGAAGCATCTGGGGCTTGCTATTGAAAATCAAAATAATTGACATATATAATTACTACATAGAAGGCATCAATCAATATCTTAAATGGGGGTTTAAGGAGGCTTTATCCACAGTCAACAAAGTAATCTAGAGCCAATGAAAAATCAGCAATAACCCTCGATGCACTAACTCAATACATAAGTGAGAATCTACAGTAAGTATTCCATGATTCTCACCTTACTCTCGGGGGACTTGAGACGCTCCCGCAGTGGACTGGAGTCACGACTGCGTGTGAAGGCAAGGCGCGCAGGGGCGGGGCTGCTGTCGCGGGAGCGGAACCCCTCACGGACAGCACTGTCGTACCTGCGATATACAATGCATCAGGAAATAATTCAACTCTCCTTGAAATTACACAGCTAGTTAGTCAATGAACGCTACCTCTGTCACGTAATTCCGTAGAACACAAGTTGGTTTTACGCCTAGCAAATTCCTTCCAAGTAGAATATGAGTACATAGGAAACACAAAGGTTTTTACCAAACAAAATAAAGACCAGTGCCCTTTAGGAAATAAGTTTATTTATCGGTACTACATACAAGGGATCCATGAATATTTTAAATGGGGGTTTAAGGAGGCTTTATCCACAATCAACAAAGTAATATAGAGCCACTCGAGGAATTTGCATATAGTAAACCCATCTTGCTTGTCTAATGGACACGCCTCAAAGAGAAAAGTCTAATGAATAATTACTATGATGTAATGTAAATACGGGCATACAGGTGGAGATTACTGCGCTTAAATGGAAAGTTGGCTTTCGTGTATGAGAAGCATTGCAAAATGGTCTCGAGCTAATATCAATTTGTGACCTCACCTTCACCATAAGCAAGGGTAATATTCGGGCCTGAAGTAACAACGATGTTGTGTAGCAGGGCCTACATGAAGCGTACACGATGAAAAGAATAGTTTAGAGTTCAGCAACCTAATTAATCTATTGACAAGAAGCACTCGTACAGCCCTCCTTTCACTCATTTCCTGAAGAGGTTGAGCTCACTTCATCACTTCAACCCTACACAAGTCACTTTACTCAATGAATTTCAAAGCAAAATTGCTTCAATTAAAACTGACACGAGTCACTTCCAGGTTATCATATTTCAGAGGCGTCTGATTCCAAAGAATAACTAGTAAACTCAGTAGGTCTGAGACACAGAAAATATGCCCTAACGCTTCAATTTTGGGTCAACTACTCTTTTATTCGAAACTCTTGACCTTTGCACAACGAAACTGTGGCAGTGTCGTATTATTTCTTCAGTCTTCTGTTGTTCTCACATGTTCAAATCAATATTACAGTACAGTAAGCAATCCACTTCATAGACTAGAGAACATGCCCAAACCAAGTGGAAACGATGCTAAGACACAGGGAAATGACCAGGACTGAACAGAGGTGAATGTCTGGCAGATCGACAGCAGCGGTCGCGCGGTGCTCGGTCTGCATGGCAACTGAGCGCGGCAGCCCAAACATACCCGTGGCTCCCGAGCGACGGGACTCTCCCGTCGGTGCTCTCATTTATGGCAAACCTATTGGATAGTGTTGGATAGCGGTGGCCTTAATACAGAGGGACAGCAACGCTTAACCAATGACATTAAAATTCAATTTTCGTAAAAAGAAGGCAAGGTATATTTATTATATCTCACGCTTACCATGTACTGGCTGGCTACTGTATTATCTACGGGCGTTACAGATAAGTGTTGTTGCGACGGAAGTAATTATTAATTCAAGCACGAACGGGTTGTGCTTAAAGTAAATAGGTACTTATGCTGTACTTCCTCGGTATCCGGATTTTTTTCCCTAGGAGAACTAGCGAAAAGGAAGAGACTCTCGTACTACAAATAGTACAACCCGAGTAAAACGGGATTAAGCTTCTCCCAGTACACACGAGTAGATACGTTGTTATAGTGTTTCTTGTCAGCCGTCGACGAGAAAGCTCGCATGAAAAATTTAAAAATAAAAAGTTTTCCCTAAACAACAGTTGGAGAAGAGAGTCAAAGAACTGTTCAGGAACAATTATGCCAAATGGTCCAAGAAAGTGTTGAAAAGTTAACGACCGATACACAAAACGAGCATAAAAGTGCAAATCTAACTAGAGCACTCTGAAAGCGCATACTGTACCTCCGCCAAGCGAGGCAACGGTAGCAAAAAATCAAAATTGGCTCTGAAAGCATAATTTTCTTTGTATCAACTCCAAAATCTAACCATTTGTGCCTTTTGACAGTAATAACAGCTTGTGCAATTTTTGAAGATCCGTTCATAACTTTTTGAGTTATAGCGCTAACAAACGTTATGACAAACATGAGTCAAACATACAAACGAACAAACCGATTTGCACCAAAATTTAATCATTTATGTCTTTGAACATTACTAACAACCCCTAAGAATTTCATAAAGATCCATTCATTATTTTTTTTAGTTATTGTGCTAACAAGCATAAAATTAAAAACAGTGACAAACGAACGAACAAACAAACAAACGGATCATTACCAAAATTTGTTCATTCACGCTCTGTTATAGGTATACTTAACAACTGATGTTAATTTCATAAAAATCCATTCATAACTTTTTGAGTCATGGCATTGAGAAAAATGAGGCAGACAAACAAGCAAACAAACAAACGGATGGACATATCCTTACCAAAAGTTAATCATCTGTTCCTCCTAACATACCTAACAATCCCTGTAAATTTCGTCCAAATCGGTTCATAACTTTTTGAGTTAACTTGGTGACACACAGACAAACAGGCGGACAGACAAACACGACGGAAACATAACCACCTTGGCGGAGGTAACTAGTGATATGCAAAACTGGTAAACAAGTTGCATGCGTAACGAGTAAGGTCCCGCACAACAAGCCACGAGGAGTCCCTAGTATCCTAACCCATACGGTTATGAGTGTTGTGCTTGAAGAGGGCCTTGCAATGCAAATAAGATTCGAGTACGACATAATAAGGCATGCCAAGTGGACACATTGAACATCGCCTGAGATGTACAGTAGACTACATACATACATATGTATGTAAATGTATAAATATTCACGACAGCAGGCTATCGCGGCACCTTTGAGTGATGCTGCAAAAAAAAACTATCGAAATTATGGAACTGATTATGTTATTAGTTTCAACTTCAAAAATTGTCATTTGAACAGAAAATAGAGCAGCGTGGGGATATCTGGATCTGATATTTTTATATGCACCATTGACCAAGTGATATTGCAGCACGATCCAAAAGCAGATCGGAAACTATCTAGCTTATTATTATGATATATATTCCAAGAGCGAAAGTGAGAAGGGGCTCTAAAAGCCTTAAAACTAATTTTTGAACTCGTTCTGGTCTCTTCTTTTTTTTAAATTTGAACACTAGATAGTTAATTATTTGGAGTTTAATAAATGTCCCTCTCCACTATTAGTGTGATCCAAAGCCATTAAGGAACAAAACGGGAGATCGACATTAGTTGGACTCAAGCCGTTAACAGGTAAACCACCAGAAAAACCGTGAAGGAGTTGTTAATTTCATCGTGGACAAGAAAAATTTTCAATCGATGAGGTGGGTAATTGAAGAGTAATTACCTTGAATCAGTTTGAAGTTTCACAAATCATGCAGAGTAAAAATCCAGCAATTTCTCCTGCACAGTTACCAGCGCGATCCAACTCGCCAATTACATTTCTACCAGTAAATTCCTTGCCTTCAGCTAACCATTTTAAAGGGCAATAACTGTTGATTCATAAACTTAAAAAAACTAAATTTTTCATTTTAAACAGAAAAAATCCCATACCCCTGCCAGATAAAAGGAAATTATCATTTAAAAAGTGGCAGTTTATCGCTTACACCAGGTATATAGTATTCGGCAAGCGAGACGGCACTACCTCTTCAACCTTGGCACTACCTACCTGTTGATGCTGCTGTAGCCGCTGACGGCACACGCTATGCCCAGGTACGATGGTGGGGCTCGGCTCTGACTGGAGCGACTGCCCGTCTGTGGGGCACACAACACCAGCTTCAGGTCACTGGCTCAACACAAGGTAGCTACACTTCAGAAATTACCAAAGCGATAGAAAACAAACTCCAAATACGGCCATGAAGGATTTGTTTCCAGTAACTACAAATCTTTTACTCACGGGCGGGTTTAATCGACTGTATCAACACTCAAAACCATCAGAATAAAATATAATACGTGATGTTCCTTGAGATCACAGAGCAGCGATTTCGGCACCTATGAGTTCCAGTAACATATTCATAACAGTACACAACAAAACTGAAACTAGGCAGTATCGGCGACACTGTAGAAGTATGCCTTTCACTAACACTATCCCACATTAAAGCACAGCGTGCTGCATTGCTCCCAGGAAACAAAGTGCTGTTAGTGGTAAAAAAAATGCACAGATAAAAAGCTGATATGGCAATAACAGCGGCGAGGTACTATGAGAACTATCATCTGTACTATTTTCGGCACCCTATGAAACAGCCCGTCACGTTCTTAACTTTTCTTAATAGCACAAAAGTAGAGTAATCGTCAATACAAACTTCGGCACCCATACGGACTAGGCGCAACCGCCCGCATCTACCACACTAGGACACGAAAAAATCAATTTTGGATAAAAAGTTCGGTAGTCTGACGAAGCACAGCCGGTCACGTATCTTACTGTCGCACGTCTGAGGGTGCAGGAAAGACACGGGCACCACAAGATGTGCGGAACATCCGTGTGCACAGCTGCATGAAGTGATGCGGTTTACAGGTGATATTACACAGGTGTGACCTGATAAAGTGCGCCAAACAAACCCACCTCCTTCCATTTCACATGCCCCCCCCCAAGCGCTGACGAAGCCCTGCAGCTCCATGTCTATTATATATAGGTAGAGATCATCGCTAGAATTCCTGTATTGATAGCCACCCTGTTTCCAATATGCAACTCCTTCTATGAGCTTATCTGAATGTAGATTATGGTCTTGTAGCACTAAAATAACTACACTTATAACACAAACTCAACGTTTCATCAGAGATCTACCAAACTCGCTATATATACATAAAAGCTCAGCGCGCCTGAGCGGTGAGGATCCCATGATCCACATAATAAACATAGCTACCCTTTTAACGATCACTTTCTCAACATTATATTCCTAGTTTGTCTTTCTACGGACGGAGTACCCTGTGATGCACAGAGAACAAGAAATAAGTGACATGTCGTATGGCAAACAAAACTAGGGTCCCGTTGAGGGGAAGCGAGAACCAAGAAAAGAAATGACCAGCAAATATATAGGTGCACATATGACGGTCATCCTAAACACCGAAATCGACCGAAACCTACTGATTTTCACCTTAAATATATTTATTTTCACACTGCCACGCTAAACGAGGCCTATTCCTGATAGGGTTGGAATTTTTTTGTTAAAAAATGAAAAGTCTATAATTTTTCTTTATTGACTTTTTATTTAGACTATTTATTTTTAGTTTTCCTATTGTGAAACTATACACTAATTACCTGCGCCAAGGAGGTTATGTTTTCGTTGGCTTTGTCTGTTATTCTATCTGTCATCAAGATAACTCGAAAAGGTTTGGACTGACTTAGACGAAATTTACAGAGATTTTTAGGTATGTTAGGAGGAACAAATGATTAACTTTTGGTGAAGATCTGTCCATCCGTTTGTTTGTCTCTCTGCATATTATTGGTTA
>LQNS02000137.1:13078644-13139616 GCA_001587735.2 Parhyale hawaiensis | reverse complement strand
TTTTTATTCTAGCATAAAAATTGAGGCAGTTCTATTCTTTTAAAAAAAATATATATATTATATATATACATATATATAAAAAACTAAGGCCTAAATGGAAAAAGTTACACGAATAAAAAGTGTTTTTTTTTTTTAATTTTACATATTATGTGGAAATTTCATTAAGATCGAACCACTAATAAAGAAAATTGCAAAATTTGTAAACGATCCCCTTAATGTCCTAATTTGAAAAGTAATGGACGGATTTTCATGAAATTTACATGAGTTGTTGGGTGTATTACAGAGAGAAAAGGATCAAATTTTTGCAATGATCTGTTTGTTCGTCCGTTTGTCGCTGTTTCATTTTAAGTTTGTTGGCGCAATAACTCAAAAATCATGGATGGTTCTTTTGAAATTTTCAGGAATTGTTAGTAATGTTAAGAGACATAATTGAATTAAGTTTGGTGATGACCGGCTTGTCCGTTTGACTAATGTTTGTTAAAATATTTATTAGCAGCACAACTCAAAAAGTTATGAATGGATCTCCAAGAAAATTACGGACACTGTAAACATTATCTAAAGGCACAAGTGATCAGATTTTGGTGTTGATACAAAGAAAATCATGGTTTCAGAGCCGATTTGAATTTTTCGTTACCGCTGCCTTGCTTGGTGGAGGTTTGATAGGTTTATTTATTAAACATAACCTCCTTGGCGGAGTCTGTAAGACAACGACAAAAATACACAATTAAAACTTTATTATATGTAGCTCTAACTAGGTATTTTCTAAACTGAAGCTATAAATAACACAGTCTGCAGATGGCAGAGGCGTCAGTATAAGGGGTGGTACGCTCACTTGTTCGTGCAATTGGCATAAAATTTAGTGCGCATTACATACTAGCTACAGAGTTGAGTAACTCGTAGCTAGGTATCTATTGTGTTACCTTATCTCATAAGTAACCGAGCTTATAAGAGAATTTTAAATCTTTTGATATGGTCTCTGTTGATGATATTTTCATTCATTTTTTTCCTCATGGCCGCGCATGCGACGCTTTTAACCGCATGTGTCATCACGTATTTTAACAAAGTTTGCAAGTAACCGAATTCACGTCGTATGCTAACGTAAATTGAGAAAACAATAAGAAACTATGAATATATAAATGCTCAAAAATGTAGATAGAATGCATTCTTGTTGAATGAAGTGAACTTAGATGTGAATATGGTAACTTGAAGTGTTTTTAAGCAATGATCACATCGATCTATAGTGCCTCTGTTAAACAGAAAAAATAGATGTATGCATTCGCTGCCAGCAACCATCGACGATTCAAAGAGCTTTGGTTTATCACGCTCGCATAATCGCCGCTCGTTTGGGTGCTCGCTCGAAAAGTCCAGGGACCCTTACCAACATCAATCTATATGGTAAAACTTCAATTAAAACCTTAACATATCACTTTCAACTTATAGGTGTGAGCACACCTCTTACAGGTGTGAATGTCAACGTTGGGGTGGGGTTATTATTTATTTGGATTGTAGCTTATGCTCAGCCGTTGCTAAGCAGTTTCCCCTTTGCTCCCGAGTCTGTAGATTTCGGCTGACTTCGGTAGATTTTGATGTTTGGGTGACCCCATATATGATGAGTCGATGTATCCACGAGAACTAAAAGAAGCCATGGGCAATGTCTCGAGGCTAAGGTTGCGCAGGGGCCACACTAGATTTTTACTTGATTTTTTACTTTTTAACCTTTTCAGTCTAGCCGGCGCAAATTAGAGTTAAAACGCGACCGAATGGTCCTCTTGGACAATTTGGCAACCACTCTTAAAGTGAAATATCTAGTAGATAGGTACCAGACCAACCAACCAACTGAGAGCAAAAATTGGGAACGAAAGATAAGAGAGGAGCTACACACACCTGTGACCTGCTGTGAGGAGAGCCGCTGAGCGTACCACCTGAGCCTCCAAACGAGTCTGAAACAGAAGGGTGACGTAAGTGAGGTGGTATACCGACGCACACCTGTGGTGCTGCACACTCTCGCATATATGCTGCTGGTACATACAGAGAGAATATCGGTAGGGGGCCAGTGATGCCACTAGCCACACTTTTCTACAATGTGATATCTAATTTAAACGTACATAATATGAATTGACGGTTTCAACTTCCGTTTATCTTTTCAGAAAGTGGTTAGTAATACAAGATGGCTGAATAACGCGCACTTGAAATAATTAAAGGGCGGTCCGCTCTTTAGTTTACCTTCGTAAAACAGGTGAGTAACTGCAGACACCTGCCACAATTATAATAGCTACATTATAATTGAATAAGACGCACATAAAATGAATGATCGATTGTTTTGAGCTTGTATTCATCTTCCTAAAAGAATGAAGTATGCGGTGACGCGCGGTAGCTGCGTTGTAATGCGTGACTAAAGCTCATGCAAAATGAATGAAACATGTTTCGTGCTTTTGCCCATCTACGGCATTAAAGCATGTCTCGCAACATAGAGATAGAAGTGTAATAAAGTACCTAATATAATGTCAAAAATTGCTGGAGTTTTTCCCACAGTGAAGCTGAGAAAAACAGGATAACTCTAAGGAATTGCACGGCAGAAATTGAACTATATATAGTAAAGTAGCAGGATATCTGGAAATACAGTTTTTTTTGTAGCTATACAGTATACCTATTCAACTGCAGTACACGATGTACGGTGAATATACCAGGGTGGCAGACTCGAACAGATCAAGTCCGAGTACGACTTCTTAGACTCCAAAATGACCGACCATGACCAACTACGGTTTAGACTCTTTCTTGACGCATCAGGCCAATTTTCAGAGCCTGCACTCCCGGCCACCAATAACGCCCGACTCCTAACAACACCGACTCTTTAACCCTGGTATAAATATTACTTATTTTCAATTACCCACGAAATCTGATCCAGTTCGGCGCGCAAAGTTCATGCACATTCTTCCATGGAGTTAAAGCCCGCAAGATTTCAGCGCAGCTCCTCGTACAAGCAACGAAGTGACGCAGGCAGCAGCCAGCAGCACCTGACCGCACTGCAGATGAGGGACGCGATTCCATACAGCGCAGGAGCGGCCCAAAATTAACGTTAGCAGCTGGCCAGAATTGCAATGGAGGACAACTGAGCACAACATGCACAGTCGCATGAGCCGTAACTGCGGAGCGGCGAGCAAAGGAGTTCTTCGCATGCTGTCGCTTTCGGTGAACCTCTCATGTTCAATTGGCTAAATCTTCATCAATAAGAGCTCAGATCCATCATAACACAAGTGCCGGGCACTATAATACCATGTACATAGACTGAAGTCGTGGGCAGGCGTTTGAAGCGACCACGCCCCTCCAAGGGCGCCACAAAGACAACACGGAAAACGCCAACGACGTCTGTTAGGTGCCCATAGTGTCCTTAAATTCGAGAACGAAAAATGTAAGTGACAAACGTCTTATTTCTTGGAGAGGTGCTCCTGTTTCTGTGCCGCGCTGCCTCACTGGAAGAGGGAGGACGTACAGTGCGGAGGTCAAAGCCCAAGAAAGACCAAGTCCAGCTGACAAGTGTAGCAGGGATGATGGGAGGGAGGGGGGAGTCCAGCTTCACATCTCGGCAGCAGATCAATACAGCAGGAGACAGAAAAATTAAAAGGTCACCACACCCTGCAAGGCATCACGTCGCAGACAGGCCTCAATTATGCACAGCCGTCCAGAATTTCATAATGCCAAAACTGTTGCGACAAACTGCCTCGCACTGTCGGCCAGCCTGCTGGCCCAGGCCACTGCCCTTCACGGACTGGCCACCTACTGTTTCAGCCAGACTATGTTACTTTGCTGCACGGATTTGCGTCCTATTGTATTAAATACAAAAAAAAAACTTGTAGTAATGAAGCGCAGCCAGGTTAAAAAGCCTGAAGTGTTGTTTTTTCGTCGGAATAGCATTGTACGAAACGCACTCCACACATGGAATTGGACAGTACCTATGTGATCAAAACCAAAGCATCACACTGGCCTCCCTCGGTGACGTTTTATTACCTAAAAATGCTGAGGGTGCAGTGACGTTACTGCAAGAGGTCAGAAGTTTTGACATTAATCCTTTAGTTCAGAATTCAATCTTGCCCTTCTCGTAAGAATAACACTATTCCAGACGTCGCATAAATGATGCATCACGGGTGACGGGCTAAAAGACGCGTCTCTGAAACAAATATCCCTTTACCGGGCAATTGAAAGACGCTACCGTAGGAATAGTATTATGCAAATAACCATATGTGCTCACTTACCCGGTGAAGCATCAACAGAACGAGCAATAAACTAAAGGCATTAGGTCAAGGCTAAGATTCAGATGGTTTAGTGATGTCAGAGAGACCTCCAGCAGCGCATGCGGGACGTGCAGAGTGCTCAATACGAAAATTCTACTTCGCTGAAAATTTTCAACGTAACTTCACGTAATTGGTCGAAAGATTTGATGTACGTATGCGGCCTACCGCAAAGTATGAGTTTGGTTAGCTCGGGAGAGGGGAGGTTCGGTTACAAAAGATGCCTGACTTTAATTATAGGAACACATTTTATACCTGAATCTCAGATAGGTCACATCCTACACCGCACCATTCTGCCTTACCAGCTCTAGTATACTGTGGCTATACTGAGAAGAAGAGAACAAGGCAGGCAGCAGGAAGGAAGGCACTGAAGCGAGCAAGCATAACATTGGAGCGCGCGCTCTTCTCAAGGAGCCACAGCCCTCTACACCAACACACGCTGCATCCATAAAACTGAGGCTGTGCGGTCAATAGGCATTAGCTTGGTAAGCAGAGCGAGAGGATCGTGCTCATCCCATTGACAGGTTCTTTGATTAGCGTTCACTGCAACTGCCGTTAGTGGTAATTGGAGCGCCTCTGCTACCAGCGGGAGCTGCAGCAAGCACTCCACGCAAATCTGAATTTGCGCTTTCACAGTTGACTGATGGCGTAAATTAGCTACCGGTATCAGGTTTGTAAAGTCGAACTCGGACATTTTGAGGACTAGGAGGCGGATTTTTATCCATCTAACTCCACAAACTTTTAGATATAATACAAACGCAATGCACATAGAACGGTATTCAAGAGGTAAAAGCAGATTTCAAGATTTGGCAATAGGTGAAGTAAAAAAAAATGCGCGCATCATATGTACTAACAAGCAGGAATCCCAAAATTTAAAAAAGGTCATATCTGACAGCGTCCTGCGCGTTACTATCTTTCGCCAGCAAAAGTGCAGAATATTCATGGATATCCATAAGACCAACACAGCCAAGCGTTGCAACTTTCCCAGAAACTGGGGGAGCTAAAGTGGCCGCCTCACATAATCAACAAGAGAGCTTCGGGATATGCCGAAGATACAAGCAGCGAAGGCTCAGGTATCGGTATCGGGTGTCCTAAGCAAGCAACGGGAGAGTAGTGGGGATGACATCACGTGACCATAAGCGGCAGGTGACACATCACCAGCCGCCCCCTCACCGCACGGCTCCACGGAAATCCACCGAATGTTGACCGCTTGTCACATTTTCTACTGAGGTCTTCCAACAATTAAGTGTAGCAAGGGGTCAGGTTTGTACGAATGACACGGGACGGTGCTGAAGCAAACTCATGTGAACTGTTACCATATTTGCGACACTATAAATCCTCTAACACTGACTGGATTGAGCCCGGGGTCTTATACCAAACATAAAGTAACTGGTGATCCGTAGGACGTATATATGTGTGTCCCAATGTACACAATTTTTCCAAGTAAAGTTCTTTATTAAACTACCACTAAAGCCGATACCGGAGAATCCCGGGACACTGACGAAGCGGTAAATTAGAAAAATGTTAAATTTCGACCTCAAAGTGGTTAATATTTCGTTCATGGTTTAAAATTTTATTCCTCCTTTCAATTCAAATGCCACTGTCACTGTGTCACACTGAGTGAACAAATGTTTATTACAACAGCTCTCAGAAATCTACGAATACGGAATTAGCACAGCTGTTCCCATACATACATACATACATACATACATACAAAAGATTTTTCTCCAGAAGTAGTGAACAGCTCTCGTATTTATTGCCTCTTTACCGTACAAGTGAGCATATATGGTTACTTCCACAATACTATTCCAACGAGAGCGTTTTTAAACCGCCCGGTAAAGAGTTACACAAAATCAACAGAACTACAGCTATGCAGCGTAACAGCTCACATTCGTACCTGTATATACAAGCTATTTACCGAGTAAGCCAATACGCACCCTCGTTAATATCAAGGCACAGAAAGAGCGAAACTGCTATCTCAATCGGACGAAGTTATCAGTTGGACGAGTGAAACAGCTCGCATACTTACTCGGGACATTTAGACAGACTTGATTACGGAGCTAGCGAACGGCTCGCACACTTATAATAAGGCCTGGACAAAATTAGCGCCCGAAGAGCTACACAAATGAGCATGTAGGTCAGTGCTGACACCCACGACACCTGTAGAAAGTGAAGCGCACATGCATTCATAAGGGCACGCGAGTGGGGGCGGGGTAGAGCAAGAGGCGCGCGCGCCCCCTTGTAAAGTCACATCTATCTTTAATACTATCTTGCTTTTGGTTCTTTCCATCCATCGGTTAGACTGTAGCTCCGCAGTCAGTACTAGATAGGGGCAACTAGGGAGTTACTGCAGACGGTCTCGGGAGGGAAGAGCAAGAATTAGTTCAAAGCTGCTGGTCACAAGTTACAGATCTGCTGCCTGACAATACGAAGACACTTTCATACGCATACTTGTCGCGGATCAAGGTATTGACAGACAGTGAAGCTTTACGTCAGTGGAATTTTGACAGGTCTCCGCTAGTAATTATTGATGACTCAACGATGCCGATTTGGGTCCTGCAAAAGGTCTGTTCGTTCAATTGTAATAATCTTGAGCAGGAAAAATTGTTGCTCGCTGATGAGGATGTTCTCCACAAGCGGGAAGAATGATAATCAAAACATGTGGGATACATGCATGCATGCACGTACGGGAGCGTCGCAGCGCTTGAGAACAGAAGAAAGAAAAGAAGAGGAATAATAAAAACACAAGTGACAGACACAGTAAATGAAACGTGGATCAGGAAAACAATGGTTCAAAAGGATAAGTTAACTGACATAACTTACAGAGCTTCCTGTACCCGCAGAAAGATCTTTAGTAACGGTTTGATTCTATTTACATTTTGAAAGGCAAATCCAATCATACTCCTAATTAAACTTACCCCTTTAAAGAAAAAGCAAGTTTACTGTTATAGAGATTTCTCTGTACGTAATAGCAAAGGTTACTAATTCATCAGAGACTTAGAGATTTGATGAACCTCATGCAAATGGCAGGCGCAACAAGCGTTGGTGTAGGCCTGTAGGGTGTATCTATAGTGGCAACGTTATGCACTAAGTGCTAACCAACTACGCGGTCTTGGAAGTCAATGATGAGGGAATAGAAAGCTAGCGAAACTATGATACTGCGGCGCAATATAGGCAGGAGGGCAAACAACATCGCCGCCACAACAGGTAATCACCGGAACCGCTAACCATCAGCCTATGCAGCAACACAGTTACAATGTAAATGTTTAGAGCAGTACAGCCGCAAGGCGTATACGCTCCTCCGACCCAACTCAGTAGGGCGGGTATATGCTAACAAGGCTTTACTCGTGAATTATGTCAAAGAAGAGAAATTTAGAAAGTAAAACAAATTGGAGAAGCAGTAAGAAAATTTTAATTTCGAGTAGCCTAATTGAATTTAGTAGACAGAGGCTGAGAGGAATGAACAGTATTAGCAGAGCTCATTCAAAAACGATCTTCTATCCGAAGTGGTCAGTCTCGAGACAGTCAGTGCGTTTAAAAATCGCCTTCCAAAAATATTTTAACCAACACAGCCTTCACAGCTAAGAACTCCTTCTCCAGGAGTCACAAACTATTAGGAGCCAAAGTTTAAGCTTCAGAGGCCACCCTAATCCACTATCTTGCATGCCCCAACCAACATGAGGTCTCCGAACTCCGCAGATTTACTACAATTGTATGCAAGATCAACTACGTACTTCCATAGTTCATTCTGTTTTTTTCCTAGGATGTCGAAATGATTCTGACATAATGACAACAACTCACTGAGAGCCAAACGTAGGTTTCGGCTGCTCTGTGGGAATGGGCTGTTGGTCCATCTACCGCCAGATATCTGATCTAGCCTGGTATTCTGGCACCCAGGTACAGTGGACTACAATCGGGCATATCCTGCGGAGCAGGCACTTGGCATAGCTATGCACAATGTTCGTATTTATTCGCATTATAGAAACGTTCAAAACAAATTACAGTGAAGACAAACTAGAAAGGCCCATTCTCGACATTCTGGAACACGAAACACGTAGAATAGACTACAAGAAGGTATTTCCAGAGAATGCACTTGGCCGAGAAACGCATAAAAGTCTATTTCTTCACATGCATTAAGGCGTTCATTCCTGAATTTGACATATCTGGCATACCGGTATGCACAAGTTTCCACTATGACAGAAAGACGCACAATTGATGAATTTCACCATACTGTCCCGGTGGCAAACGCCCGTCAATTTCAGACAAATACATGTACTTCAACTTTTCGTAAGAGTGATTCTTCTACTGCAGGAGTTTATCTTCATATCAATACTTATGCAACATTTTTTTTGCAGGTTGCAACAGTCACCCTTATGTGAATTAGAATCTGTGAACACAGTCTCGAAAAAAGCTGTAGAACGCGCTATTGAAAGTGTTATCAAATTTTATGAGCGAGAGAGAATTAATGCACCAAGTTTGTGGATCCAAAACTGATATTGGTATCTGGAAACACAGTCGGCAGAATTGAGAATCGGAAAGCGTCGCAACACTGAAAAAAGTGTCCCAAAAGGAGCACGCCATCTCACGCTCCGACGAAATAACCTGCAGAAATCATACAGCATGAGCATACCAACGCAAGCAATTCCTTCGATGCACGGGAAAACGCGCTAATTGAGACGGCAGTTTTCTCAGTGAAGAAGCACAGTGCACCTTAGGCGCAGCACCGAGTTAACAGATAACCAACGGACAAGCTGGACAGGGACGAGCAAAAGAACTACACCTGGAACATGCACGGCGCCAGCGACCACATGCAGTGGGCAGATGTGGACCTTGGTGGACAGCCTCCACGCACAGCAGTTGCTACCCTCGGCCCACACTTGCATGAACTTCACCGAAAGAAATGATAGTCGTAAAGAACTCCGCCTTCATTGCGGTCTGCAGCGTCTAACTTAAAGACCCCACAGTTACAGGAAGAAAGAACCTGTAACTTGAAACACCTAGGCATTGAGAACGCAAGACATTAGATTTTAAGCATCTAGGCAGCGAGAACCAAGGAAGCGAGTCGTTATTACTAATAGTACCTACTAGTATTTAGTTCATTAGGTAGATTTTTGAAAATGCAACCCTCGTAGTTTGAGTGTTAAAGTATTATTAACCACAGCTTTCTCTGAGCAGGGCGTTTTGATCGCCACTTGCGGGTAGCGGCAGTCGAGTAAATTTACACCATCAACTTTCTTGCTCTGAAGATTTACTAATGCTTTTACAGTGGCGGAGCAGATGTAGCCTATACGAAACGATGCAAAGGCAACTACCTGGAGCCGCGTGTGGGCGACCGCTGCGGTATAGTGGCTCCTGTTGTGCTCTGCGCGGCTGCAATGGCTCCCTGGAGGCCTCGAAACAGTTGTGCCCCATTGCTGCCCCTCCCCTATGTTTTTTGTCCGCTCTCTTTTTCTATCAGCGTAGTGCACGTAATGTTCTGCAGCGCGTTAGGGACGTTACCATTTGAGACGCAAGCAATGTTTGGCCAAAACAGCCGACCACGGTTGAGTAGAGTATTTAATTGAAAAAAAATACACAATTTTCAAATAGTACGTCTGCAACATGTTCTTTCGACAGCTTTGCCAGACCCAGCCGATATCGTTGTGTTCAACATTCAACTTTCCATTATTATATCCCCTCTATGCACAATATCTATCCCCAGCACAGATCCAAAGCATGAGTTTCTACACAGAAAAATCCCGCGATATCGCGAAAAACACAGCAAGCCTGCAGTGCACACCGGCCAGGCAACGCCTATATGCACATGTTGTCTTCCAGGAAGCCGGTAATGCGAGAAAAACAACGCGTGCTAAAGGAAAGGGGCCCAAATGCAGTAATGCTTAAGGTGACGCCTGTCTGTCGCAGAAATGGGGCAAGTCACCATGTCAGATTGGGACCGATGTACCTACACAGATCTCAATATAGGTACTCGCGTATGCAAGTTTATAAATGGGAAAGTTTCTATCCATTGGACTGGCTTGGCAAGAACAAGCGCTATCATTTAGACTTTAGAGGCATACGGTATTAGGTATAGCTACTTCTCTAACACCGACATTCATTTCACAAAATTAAAACAACTAAATCGACGGTATATGCTAAGTACAACCGACGATACAGATGATCTAATGTACGTAAGCGACGACAAAGCAAAAACTACAAGAGTGCTAGCAAACAGAAAAGGAATTACGGAGTAAACTGATCTCTCGTACATTAAACCCAACGAACATGGCGCGGATATCTGTAAAACCTCAGAGCAAAGACAATCAACTAAACGAGAATAGGGGAAAATTACGGGAAACGGGGTAGCTTAATAACTAGACGCTATCGCAAGAACGGCCACAGGAAGAGTAGGACGGTGATCAAGAATATGAGGATGCGTTCCAGCCATAACAGGGGAGCTGCAGCCAGCAGATGGCAATATTATCGCCGGACACAGTCAGTCGAGAAACCCCAAAGCAAAGACCTGCGGGGTCGTTATCACGACAAGAACTGAGAGTGAGCCAACGATCCGCCAGAAGAAGAGCCGCAGCCAGCGAGCAGAAGATCAAATTAGAGCCGGACGCAATCGGGATAATCTGCCGCTAAGGTGCAATCAGGAACTCTTGCGGAACCTCCTCGGCGCTGCTCCGCTCAACACAACGCAGCCGTTCCAGCACAAGGGCAAAGAAAGCAAATTCTGGAAAAGAACAATTCCAAACGGCTGGTGCGTCTACAATAACATAACTGCTGCTAATATGCAGAAGAGGGAAAGAGGTTTGGACGAGAGAAACGGTTAGTAAAATGAACAATTTTGGGTAGCTCCAATACGCAGTGAGGAGACTCAGGGCAGTAGGTAACGATTTGTTAAAGAACAATTCCGAGTAGCTTCAACGCAAGGGGATGAGAGCGACGGTTTGTAAAAAAAAAAATCGGATAGCTCCAACCATTTACTACGTACACATGTGTTCGAACACATGATGAGATCTAGAGTGAATGTTTGAAACAGAACAAATACAGGTAGCTCCAATTGGAGAGGAGAGTGAAGTTCTTAATACTTTTGAGCGATTCCAGCACACGGGCAACAGTTTGTACAAGAAGAACAATTTCAGGCCACTGTCACCCGAGGAAAGGCATAAGGCCTGCTCCAATTAACAGCAGGACCACAGGGCGGCTGCCTGATCAATATCAGAAGGCCCCATCCCGTCGCCTGCTACCAGCTGCCTAAATTTAACAAAAACATAGAACGATACCAGCACTCCGCCCGATTGGAGTTGGCCACACTGCCCAATTGTTTCCAAATTTAGGCTAATACCAGACTGGGTTACATTGCTACAAAGGTGATATGGTCTAGTATACCTACGGAAAAAAGCCCCTATACCGAGAATAAACAACGAGGTACAGACACGATTAATGCTGGAACGAGAGCATTGCACTCGGTTGACGAAAGCGAGATATGTGACATATTGTTGGAAAAAAGTTCCCTGATTAAGTACTTCAACAATAAAAACGCTAAACACTTAACGTCGTTAACGCATCACAGTGCAGGTTGTTTACAACGTCTGCTCAGTCTTCAAGTTCATGACGGAGCTAAAACTGAGTGATATGATTTTGTTCCTAAAAGTTTACATTATAACCTAAAAAAAAGACACTGAAAAGTGAAAAATGAAGGAGAAATAACAAATTGCCTACGTAGTATGATTTCTTCAACAAAGTACGGTACACGGAACTAATAGTTTCCAAAATTAGATAGTTCCAAAGAGTTTGTGCTGACACTGCAGTTCTCCGTCAGTCAAGTCTGAAAATTATGCAATCATGCAAGACAGTCCTCTGTTAACCCTATACAAATATGAGTGTATTTCACGCACGATGGTTCAAACGATGGTATTCCCGCAAGAATCGGAAGATTCATTTTATTATACGGCGCTAGGAAAATGAGAAACTAATTCACGTGAAAAAATGTAACTATATATATTGTCATCCACACGGCAAGCCGAAGCATGCCAGTAAGTCGGTCATAAAACTAAGAAGTGGTCTGCTCGTTTATTCGAAAAATAATACCAGACAGACGCCCATAAAACCAGAAAGTTATCAGATGGTCAAGTCGGGAAAACAATCCAAGAAAATCGCTCCGTCAATTATAACACTAGAAAATCACTCGCCCGTCAAATCAGGAAAAATAACATCGGAAAGTCGCTCGCCGAAAAAATATAACCAGTGTCATCCGCCGGCCGGCTAAGTGGGGGGGGGGGAGGGGGCAACACCAGTACGTAGTCCGGCGGTAAGATAATAGCTGAAAGTCGTTCGGCACGCCCACAGCCACGTGCGTGCGCTGACCAATCAACAAAGTATCCAAGTTACTACGATGCAAGTTACACCAGCAAGATTAACGAGGGAGTGCGACATGCGCAGAGGAGTAATACGGAGGGAGGAGGTAGAGCGACACGCGGCCGCCCTACCGTGTAATCGTGAGTGATGGACATGGGGTGACCCCACGACCCGTGCCTCTCCATGGAGTCGCTTCAGCGACTTTACTTCGCTGGAACTCCATGTACTCGGAAGATTTTAGCGGAGATACTGAAGCAGTTCATGTGTGCCCAAAACCAAAAGAAGGTTGGATTAAGAGTCAAATGAGCGTGTTCTCAATGAAAATATGGGATTGTTCATTTGTGTTGCGGTAAACATAACTGAACATTTAAAAAATATTAAAACGTTACTGAATGTTCATCACATCAGTTGGTTGAGCAAATGTAACCAGCAAAGTTTCGGTTATCCCTTCAAATTCGAAGTATTTAGAACTCAGAAAGCTAAACATTTTTATGCTAGTTAAGCGGATACAGCAACGCAATAGAACCCACAACTGAGAAAAGACGTTAATTTCATCTTTGACTCAACCCGTAAGCACTCAGCACCAACGACAGCAATTGCAAGCGCATCAGCTAAAACCAAATTAACAGCAAACTCAGCACAAACATTCAGCAAGCTTGCCTCCTTATTGAAGAAAAAAAACTGAGTATAATAACACAAACTCAGAATGCAACCCCTTTCCAAATACTTTAAAACTCCACCGAATTCGACAAAAATGCTCAACCATACAGCTGACTCACCCTGTCTTTAAGCGTTCGGAGCCAAATTTTTACTTTTCCCTATTAAAATCGGCGGCAAAAAAGGTTGCGGTCAGTGATGGACACAAGGAGAAGAAACTGAAGAGCGCACCGGCGTGCCGACGTTTCCATGCAGCAGCCGCAAGTACCACGCACGACGATACCCACGGAACTTCACCTCCACACGTATGACGACAGCAAAAATTGAGACGCTCTAATTTCCAAGGCAGCTTAGTTACACTGTTGGTCCAGTTTGTAAATGACACGGCTTATTTTCCCAACGGAAAGCGTATAGCAAATTGGATTATTATTATCATCACTGTGATTGTCAGTTTTATTATTTCGATCATGATTACCTCCATGAAAGAGGTTATATATATGTTTTTTGGCGTTTGTGTCACCAGCGTAACTCAAAAAGTTAAAGATGGACCTTGATGAAATTTAGATGGAATGTTAGGTAGTTATACTATGAGGAACAGATGATGAACTTAAGGGTCTATCTGTTGGACTGTTTGTCTGCCCTTTTTCAGCATAACTCAAAAAGAGCTATACACCAATGTTCAAGAAATTTGCAAGATCTGTTAGGAATGTAACAAGGAGAAAAAGACCCCATTTTTGTCGACTGTCGGTCCGTTAGTGTTTTTGTCTCGATGTTTATTTTTTGTGTCTGTCAGTAACCTAACCAAAAAGTAATGAGATCTTCATGAAATTTGCAGGGAATGTTAAGAGGTAAAAATGAGTAAATCGTTCTGATGATATAGTTGCTCATTTGTATGTTTTAACTACGTTCTCGACGTAGTTCAATCAAGAAAAATGGGACTGTTAGTGCTATCAAGAGACAAGAATCATCAAATTTTGGTAATGATAAAAAGCAATCCTGGATTCAGGACCAATTCCAATTTTGCATTGACATTGCGTTTCTTGGCGGAGGTATGCCCTCTCAGAGCGCTTTTCTAGTTATTACCATTCTTCTACGATTAATGTCAATATTAGTATTATTTAAGACAATCTTAGCTTCATCACCGCACCAATGTCAGAATGTGAGAGAGATCATTTACGCGTGTCGTTCGCAGCAAAACTGAAGGTATAATAAAAAAAAGGAGCTTTCGTTGCCGTTGCTTAGTGATGTCACAGCATTGCTAATTGAGTTTGGAGCTATCTCAAACGTAATCGAGTTTAATTAAAGCCTGAAACAAATGCTAAGAAATGAAGTACTTAAATACTAAAGCTAACTGGATAAGCTACCTCGCTTCAAGTGGGCGCATTGTGCGTACTCGTAGTATGTTCAGAGTTCGATGCTTCTAAAGCTCGTAGAATCAAGTTGGGCGCCAATGTGCGTACTCGTGCGTAATTGGTAATATAGATACGGTGTATTCGAGGATGGGTTCGGTGTTCTACCGTCAGTTTCAGCGTGATAATCGATAAGAATGGAAGGATATAAACACCAGATTCTCTTGCAGTTGATATTCAATAAAGAAGAGCACACAATAAGTCCAGGTGTCTATAATCTTGAGATAAATACCAATTTTAGTATATCAATCGACGCAGAGATCTAAGTGTGTCTCTATGCAAGTGTGCTACACACAATAGCTCGTAGCGGTTAGGTGGCTGTGTGACTGGAGGTGTTTCTGAATATGATCTAACGCCAGCTCTAACTACGCCACGGCTTATGTAGGTTTGAGAGTGCACGGCATCAAGCACGCACAGCATCGAATAACTATATAGCTCACCTCTAGTTTCGTCCACGGTTTGGCGGTAATTACATACCTATGACTGTGAGTTTCTGACATCGCTGAACTACCGGAGTAACATACACAATAATCAAAACCAACGAGTTGAGCTCGGCGAGCCATGTACAAGGATCTTCATTACATCGAGTGATGTGGTATTGCTTTGACTCTTTCCATCCGGTTAACGGAAGCAAGTTTAGGTCACAAGACAAGAACTTCACTTAAGAACGAAGCACTCATTTCGCGTTACTGTTACATTATAGAGTAAGATAGGCTTATAGGATGAGACACGCAATTTCACGTCACAGTAACTTTACTGTACGAACAAAGCTCTCGTTTTGATATAACCTTACAGTATACGGTAGCTATTTGCATCGAATATCAAGCGGTACGGGTCCGCCACAATGATGGAAAATTGCTTCAAAAGCACAGCTGAGTGTAAGAGTTTTCGTACTAAAGGAAATCACTCTGGAATAATTGGAAATCACGATAACATCGTACAGCCAGCGGGATGGCAAAGTTGTATAGCTGGGTTTAGTCTAGCTAACTAACATCGGTGGACTGAATCATATCAGGGTTGCGTTTTATCTGTGTTTGTTACCATCTCATGCATTGCGTCGCATCCAAAGGGTTTTGTGCACTATGCTACAAACCATCTTTTTGCATTTTCAAGTCTGCAGCAATTTGTGGTTCTGTTAGTAGTTTGTGCCATTTTTTGCACCGTCATTACAGCTACAGGACATACCTAGGTTACTACCAACTGGCAACTTCTGCACAAGATCACATCCACACTGGGCTTAATCCACAGCGGTGTCACAAATACACAAGAGGACTCGGGTCGAAGCTCTCTGTAGGGCGGCAGGAAGCGGCAACCATCACCAGAAGGTCGGGCAGGGTCAGTACACCCATCCCCCTCCGCACCTCCACGGGGCATCACCCCCACGGTTACCTAAAGAACATGTAAAACCTTCGCGTTTGTTTGCGAACTCCTGATTTTGTAGGGAATCTATCCACTTCCAGGACATGGTTGTCACTGAAGTTCGATGTAAACGTCTGGCAAATTGGTTTTCAACGAAAAAAAAGTTATACAGGTCCATCAAGTCACATCAGTGCTTGGCTCATCACTATCGGAAAATTATAGGCATGTACCTGATGTTTACGAGTAGGCTATATAGGGGCGTAATCGAATAACGCTGGGGCATTCGCCTAAATTTTTCGATCGGGTTTACGAGGTTGCACAATACCGTACTATTCCTTTGGTGCATAAAAGTTTGACTGGAAAAAGGTCTCAATGACGAATTTATCGCCAATTTTAAAGCAAACCAAACAATCTGTCGATAGTTTGTCGCAGATACAGAATACAACAGGCTTTTGTAAAGCAAATTGCATGGGTATTGCCAATATTCCACCAACTGATAGGGCATTTGAAGCACGTACAGCGTCTGAAGATACATACAAATTTTAATCGCAACAAGTTTCATGTAAAAGAAATACAAACTCGCACCACACTGTGCATATAAACAAAGCGTAAGAGAGATGGCACATCACACAGTAAGTTTTTACAGGCATTACGCTATGTGTAGCCTAGTAGGCGTTGACTGATGCCCACGCAATAGGTTTAGGTGGAGACTGAGACTCTCGATTTCTTGGGCTAAGCGAAATAGCTAATAGATATAGGTAGTCTATAGGTAGTACCTATTTGGAAATACCTGAACGTAATGGCGAGAAATCTGATGACTGTTAGGGAGAGCGGGACAGAAATAGACTGAGCAATAGAGCGAGATTTCTCTTATCGAAGTATTAACTCTTTTTTTATTCGTTATATGTATAGCTAGTGCATGATGAAGAGCGTTTAGCAAGATAGAAGAGGCTATCGAGCTTATATAGCTACAGTATTTGTCCCAAAGCTTGTGCTTGTTTTATATCCCTTTCGCCAACGACAAACGCTTTGTAAACAGTTTTGAAACCAAATATATAGACTGTGGCGGGTAATAGAGCGAAAACTACACAACCTTCATGAGGTGACTGTCAGGTTATACGAGGACTGGAGGGGAGCTGTTTATGATCAGCTTATACCGGCCTGTTACGGCAGGGGAAGGCATCAGAAGCACCTATAACAAGACCTGCAGCACACAAATATATCCCAGGAATTGGTCGCGGTATAGCTACATGCAGGCACTCATAATATACTGGTCATATACAATAATGTTTAATTTAAAGTAATGGCATTAGATTACATTACTTACAGAAAATTATTATAGTGAGATGTATAAGCCGTCACTACAGAGGCAATCTAACAGAGGAAGAAATGAGGGAAACATAGTATGTCGACAGAAACCTGGAACCCATAATGGTGTTCCCACACAGGATCAACGCGAAGAAGAAAAGCAATTTGGTACTTGCTTAAAAAAAGGCAACGTCATTTGGATGTACATTATTTTTATACTTCAAATCATTATAAACGGACAGTGCTTTGAATTTAGACAAATATCTCAATGGTATACAAGAGATTTAGGAGTATTTAACCTTTAATACATTTAATCTTGCTTTTTTCGTACAGTTAAGAATATTCGCTGTCAGTAATATGTGGTAAAAGACTAGAAGATGGACTAAGCAGTAAATTATCAACGGCGTATTTCGTCATCATTTTCAGGCAATGTTAGCGTCTAGTACTCTCTGCAAGCATGTATAATTAATTGATGTTCATTTGAAATCATTTCACAATTCAGCAATGAAAATACCTAATAAAATACATTTGCAGGTGAACATCGATTGACAACATTTTCACATTCATCATTGAATATATACTAACACGGATACGGTAGCCTACATGTCTCACGCTAACGTTCACTGACGATTATTTCGCAATATGCCCACGTATGTACATCACACTAAGTACCTATATTTACCAGTAAGCCTGGAGGAACTGCAAAGAACTATGTAGAGCAACTAATAGAAATAAGAGCTGGGCAGACAATTGGTCTGTGGAGCGCCTAATAAGAAGAGCAGGTGTTTCGGTTACGGCGGGTTTCACTTTCATAGGAGCACATATGGAGGGGCAGCACCGCAGCAGCGAAGGTCATACGCGTGCGCGGCTGTGGTCAGCTGGAAGCATCGCACATACACACACACATTCGCACGACTGGCACTACTTGACAGTCAACGTACTGGATGTACAGCACCAATATGCGTGCTGTCACTAAACACCTTGACGGCTCACCCTAACAGAATGCTAGGGCGCCCCTGATGCTGAACTCGTGAAGTAGCTTTTTGGGACGGTTCAGGCTTTTTCTAGGGCATCTGTTGATGGGCTGCACTATCAAGTGGCAGAATATAACAAAGGTTGCGTTAATCAAGCCCAAGTTTCTTCTATGAGCATAATGTAATGGAAGCCGTATGAGGAAAGTGCCTCAGACTGGCTCTAGACTGGAGAGCGAATTTGCCGGGTGCTGCGATAGCTCAGTAAATTTCAAAGCAGAAATTCACGAAATTGTAATGATAGTTTATTGCACTGGAGTAATTCGCTCTCTAAGTGTACTTCTCAGAATCGTAAAAATATAACGCTGCAAACAAGCGTATCCAATAACAACTGCAGTTGAAAAGTCTTACTGGAACATGCATGTAAACAGATCCGTACGACGAGTCGAACACAACCGCTGGTAGCAGTATAGGCAACGAACATTAAGGGAAATTGCATCTTGGCCGGCGGCAGCAAGACTCAACATTTACAACAACTGATCGATGAAGGTAGCGGCTAATTGTAAGGAATTCCATCAGAGGTACAGCCATTAGGCGCGAAGTTAACGAACGACTCGCCATTCACACGCCTCGACACAACTAATGTAGTGATGCCCCACTCGCGCCACACGCTGTAGCGACAGCGTAGCTAAAGCTCATCCATTGCCAGTCACGAAGGTATAATCATCATCGACCATGCAGGTTCTTACGGAAGATCGCATACTACCCACAAAATAGCTGAGTGTGAATTTTTCAATGTACAGCCATCGACCAGGCGCTTTGAGAATATAGTACCTATATACTAGCAGCTAGAGTGCTCCGCGTAAATTTTGCGACGATAAATAATTATCGGCCAGGTTCTTACGACCAGCAAAATTGCTGAACGTGAATTATACTACAATGATTCGTATGTATGAGAAATGTACCTTGGTCTGCAGTGTCTAAGGCCAACGACACATCATTCTCTCCTAAAATTTGAGCAAACCCCAATATAAGAGCATGCATGTATTAATATACGCATTGAGGGACATAAAAATCAGGATCAGTGTCTTGCGCAATCGAGACGCACTCTGCTACCACAATTTGTTGACAACTCCAGATCAAAGGCCCGAAATTCGGGAAGAACCTTTAGTTTCGACTGTCCTAAGACAACAAGCGCCACGTGCATGCAACCTGCTGCCAAGTTCCAGTAATTATCCAAGTCCAGACTTCCGCCGCTGTGAAAATCTATACCATGCTCGTAAAATTGCTAGTGCATTACGTAAATGCTTTCAATGGAGATTTGTAACTCAGTACGAGGTCTCGTGCGTGCGGTATATGCTAGACTACATTGGCACCGTAATACGCGAGGAAGCGTCCCCACACACATTGGTACTGCTTCGCATTACGATAAAAAACGCAAGGTACTAATTTGAAGAGTCATCCCAAGACCAGAGGCTCTGCCAAAGAAGGAGACGAGTAGGCAAGAAGTGGAGCACCTGGCGTGGGATGGCATGCAACAATCATCCCATCATGGTGGAGCATCGGACGGACCTTCAGCATTTCGTTCGTCCTTCAGTGTTATTGTGTGCGTGGTACGGACCGACTATGAGGGGTCGGACAGAAATTTGAAGAGCACATGGCGAGTCGTAATAAGATTAGATAGCGCATAAGTAGAATTGTGTTACCTTGAGCATTTCTATCCCCTACTGTGCCCTACACGGCGTTAGCCAAAGCTATGGACCTTATAAAATATAATAACCCTCGCGTTGCTGATCAGAGTATATATGGTACATCAGAAGTCAAGAAAATGGAAACAACAGCCAAGAAATTTGCACCAAAATTAAAACGGAAGGACGCACAGCGGACACGAAATAAATGCCCCAAAAGCCTAATAAGCCAATTAGCTACAGCTGAGTTAGCAGATAAAATCCCTAAAGAGCACCGCTTCTCATAACTTTCGTTGGGCGACTATTTAATTAACATAGAGCAAGTCAAATATTTGCTCAAAACTTCACTTGTCTCCAAGGCAGGACCAGGAAATGCGCCTGAGTCTGAAATACAGGATTGAAAACTCTAGCAACTCATTATTAAAAGTCATCCGCAATGGCCCTGGCTACAAACGATCCAATATCTACGATGGCAGCACATACTGTTACCTGAAGGAGGCCAAGCAATGGGGCGTAATGATGTCTACAATGGAAGACCACTGCGACATGTCCTTTGTTTCAAATTGTTTGTATCCTACCTAGAAATAAAATAAGTCCTCTTGTGTACCACGTAGCATTGTTTTGTAATGTCTCCTTGAGTATTAAATAAAGTTTATTACTATTCTAATCCCTATGACGTCAAGCGCATCCTCCGCCCGCTTAGGGGACGCAATGAAAGTATAAAGATAATAAACAGCGCGTCGCACGCTCACCTCATTAAGCAAATCTAGGGTAAATAAGACTATTTTTTGGAGCACAGGCCAGCACTAGAAAAATGAGAAGTAAGAGATAGATAACACTAGCTATTACTTGGTCAGAAGAAGCCGGAGCAGGGGCACTTGGAGGTCATTTAAACCTGGCAAATTGTTAGCGCACGCACAGGCTTAGGGAGGTCACAGATCGATGGTAGCATGACGCCAGCCTAACAGCTTCGGACACAGCAGTAACTAAGGCCACGGTCTAATTTAAAGACAAATGACCTGGCGACAGAAGAATTGCTGTTTGTTTACGCGCCTACGACCGTGGACTCATTTTCGAGAAAAACAGTGACCCACTTGGCAAACAAAGTCATTAACTAGAAATTCACTGTTTCTAAATTTTACATGTGCTTCGTCCCCTTTTCTATAAATAGACTGAGAATGAGAGAGGATCCAAAATGCGCAATCTGAAATGGAAGCTAGCAGCGGTAATCAAACTAATTTTTCTCATTCGTTTGTCAGCGTTTGTATTTTTGTAACAGCGTGCTATTAATCCGTCTACTTTAATAACAGAGAATACTACTCCCAAATTGATACTCAACTAATTGCACCTCTAGAGCGTCTTAATTCCACAAGAGAACTTCCTAATTAATTATTCCAAAGAGCAAGATATCAAAAAACATCATTACTTGGCGAGCTGCACAAGAATAACTTGCTAACTCCGAAAGCAGATTCACACAGTGGTGCACTCTCCGAATCAAAGAACCCGAGGTAAAGTCCTTCCTTTATTTGAGGCTGCATAACATCTGGATACTAAGAACAGAACTTGCGATGCACTAAAAATAATAATAATAATAAAAAATAAAATAACGTTCCCACTCAACTCGCTGCACGACGTCACTGAGAAGATAGGTGCATACTCACGATGAAGTTCTTGAAACAATGAATAGCGCAGTCTTCGTTGGACTTATTTCTGCAGAACATCTGCATGGATATCGAAGAGATGATCCCGAGATGCACTCGAAAAACGAAGAAATGAAGCAAGGTCCCCACTAAACTGGCTACACATCTGGATACCGTGCAGGAGATGCACGATAATCTTTCAGTAACAGCGAACCCAAAGCGAAGTCCTTACTTATCTCACCGCAGAACCTCTCTGCATGGACCAAAAAGAAGGTGTCCACCATACCCTTCGAGAAACAAAGGAACATGAACAAAGTCCGCAACTCGCTGCTCATCTGGAGACCACAAAGAAGATGCCCAAGATGAGCTTCCAGCAACAGTGAACCCAAGGCGAAAACCCATCTTACTTACCACAGAACCTTTACATGGATACCTACCAAAGAGAAAATTCCGACAATGCATGCATTCCACGAAAACTCAAGAGAGTCCCTGTATGTAGATACTGTCGAGTTACTGAGCACAGCGACCAAGGAGGATGGTCGAGTCACGCACTGCAGCGCAGGGTCCGGAACAAACGTGACCTGGAGCATGCGATAGACGACCTCATCGCTACAGTTCTATCAGTTACCGAAGATAACAAGACCTCTGCCCAATAATTAGAGGCCATCAACGAGGTGAGATGGTAACTTGGATGGCGGTGCGGCAGTGCGCAGGATAGCTACGTAAGATGTAGGTCCCTGGCGTAGCGACTGCGTTATTGCAACAAGATTGGCTTAGATATAACGGCAGTGGAGTCGCGTGCAATTGAACGGAGTTAGACATGGACATGCAGGCAGAGACCTGGGAAGTTCTCCGCCCAACTGTAAATTACGAGTTGTAAAAACGTTCTCTGCGGTACTTGGATCAAAAGCAAACTTGTCCATGTTTAAACCTCGAGAAAAGTCAACGCTGGGGGTTAGGCAACGGGCAAAAGATGATACAAAAAGTATATGTAGACGCTCCACGCTCGAAGAGACCAGCAGGTACATAAGTCCTTAGTACTGCAGATAGCACGCTACAGAGCAACTAATAGAATCCCTAACAGATTGGCCCGAGAATTTTCGCCCAGCAGAAGAGTTGTGTCAGTCGAGCAATCGTAAACTTGAACGTAGTTACTCGAATTTTCTTCTTTCTGTATATTCTATATGAAAAATCAACTAGGTATAATACTCGTCATATATACACAGTTTGTATGATGTTTACTGCTTGTACTGGTATTGACGGTACTTTTGTAACGAAACTATACCGTAATTAAAGACAAATTGGCTTCAAATTGGATCAAATAATATCCATTTAGGGGTTACACATAGAGGACAGCTACAGGGAACAAATGTTTCAGATTGTCCCCTGTTGGGCAGCATTCTTGATTGAGCCGTAGCAGTGTTTTCGGCGGGGAGGTAGCGCGCCTAGGCACGTAGAATAATTCACACGGCCCCGCGATGCTTTGGCGTACACTTAAAATAATATCAACCGGGCACCTTTAAAATTGTGCCTAGGTAGTGACAATTATTCAGGCCCAGCGCCATGGCGCACAGTTGCAATCATTCAGGCCTATAGCACCGGGGCGAACAATTACAATGAGGCCTAAGGTAAAGTCAACTTGAAGCTACGTACCTCCTACTGTGAAGACCCCACGCACTGGTTCGTGCTGCAGATATAGACCAAATCGCCCTAGAGGAGCGTACGGCTGCAGAAAATCACGGATCGTGAAGAGCTATGGCGCCATCGACGGAAGGCTCTTTAGCAACGACTCGTGCCCCCCTCCCCAGTCTAGAAAGCGTCNGAAGACCACACGTACTGGTTCGTGCTGCAGATATAGACCAAATCGCCCTAGAGGAGCGTACGGCTGCAGAAAATCACGGATCGTGAAGAGCTATGGCGCCATCGACGGAAGGCTCTTTAGCAACGACTCGTGCCCCCCTCTCCAGTCTAGGAAGCGTCACTACTCCCAACAGCTGCACAGACATCAACTGCTAAGTAAGCACGTAAAGCGCTTAAGAGCTAACTAGCTTGCCTGGATTAATTGGTAGTCTACCCTGCAACGTTCAGTGTCATGAGCTCAGCACTCGCGCCTACTGCTACCGCGGTTAGCAGTGCCCGGTGGCTCAGCGTACAGTTACAGTAAATACGGCGCATCTTGGTGTACAGGTGCGACAATTTAAATCAGGCATATTGGCACGCAGTCGAAATAATGTAGACCCAGCGTCTTGGTGCACAATTGTAATACGGGACATATGGTGCACAGCTCCAGCAACACCGACGCTAGGGCAGCAATAGCAAGAGATGGCTGCCCAGACAGGCAAGCACGCAAGCAAGACCGGATGTGAGGGCACCACGTCGGATGGAAGTCGAGGTCGCGAGGTCAGTCGACAGCGCCGCACACCCGCAACATCCGCTGGTGGTGCGTAGCCATAACAGCGATGCATAAAACTTCAGTAACTGCCGGTGTACGTCAACACACCTGAGCAACATGGCGCCTGTGGCTGACGCATACTGGTGCACACCGCTGTATACTGGTGAAAATAATCCACTAGTTGTAAGTAAAACGAACAGATTGTTCGTTTAACCAACATTCCAGCCCCGCTGTCCACAATGATAGTGACTTAAAGCGTGAAAGGAATGAGGGAAATATAGTCATAGAGCAAGAGGACAAAGGCAGAACAAGGCAAAGCTAAAAAAACTAGGACTGTATAACCAATTGGTAATAATCTGAAATCTACTGCCGCTGCAGGGACAAAAGAGTCTATTGGACCAAACAAGTCGCGCATAGTTCGGCAATATCACAGGCGTCACACACACGTAATGCGTGAACAGGCGTACATGAAACAATGGAAGATCTTTAACCAACTATATTATATCGATAAAAACCACAAATAACCCTGCTGTTTTAAGTCGCAACTAAGAAAATAATAACGCGCTACTGACGCAACATGAAATTCGCATGTTCATGAGAGTGGGGGGGGGGAGGTGATTAAGAAGCTATAATACAGCATCCTCGAAGGTTTTAGTGCTTGTGCAATGAGAGCGAAAACAAGAGTGTAACATGCGCTCATTGGTACAGTTCCGTTCAACCTGCACCTACAGCCGAGGCCACACATGCATTCAGAGGAACAACTGGAAGCGTGGATGAGGAACTCACTCAACCTGAAATATATCAGAACTCTGTAGCATCGATTCGGTTAACATGAGTGGCATGCGAGCTGCACGGTCTGACGTCACATTGTTCCTATAAATGCCCATGTAGTATGGCTACATAAGCATTCACACGAAGAACTGGAAGAGAGGATTGGCATTTCACCCGCAGTCTTAATATACTGCATAGCTATTTAAAGTTTTAAACTCGGTAGCGTAAAAACAGTTGCATGAAAGACACGCGAGCTGCTCATCCTCGATCACGTTGTTCCTGCGAAAGTCTAGTGTGGTCCCGGCATTACAGAACGTGCCAAGTTCAGCATCACATAGTCTGGCTATGATGCGTGTCGTCACAAACCTGAAGGCGTTAACACAAACTACGGTATTTATCGCGTTCAGAAAAGAGGGACGACGTTATCATCACAAGACATGATGACAAGCTCTGTAGAAACAACACAGACGGTAAGCAGTGATAAGCTGCTAAAAGTGAGGTGATATTGGATCCAATAATAGCAGCAGTAACACTCAAGGGAAAACACTCACCCTCTAGAACTAGAGAACGATTCCTCGTGACACGAATCACAGACATGCCCTAGTCTAACAGGGCAGTAACAGAAGACTTTTTATCCTTCAAGCCGAGTTCGCACGCCCCATTGTGTGCAGCTTGAATGGGACCGTATGATAGATAGCTAAGACTGCAAGCACCAGTATCGTCTTTACTGGAAGCAGCGGTATTTTCGCCATCGCTGCACGGGCACTCGTCAGGCACTGAGACCTGCGAGAACTGTATATTGCAGCTACTGGCTCGGCATGCCAAGCTTCTCCCCAACTCCTTTGTCGAAGTACTCTATGTTAGAACAGCATACAGAATCTTAATACCCAACTTTCGTGCTAGGCCGGTGGCGGAGAACGATTTACTTTTCAACCGTGACTGTATACAGCACCTCACACACTTCACACAATGGCGCATGCAAGTCAGCGACGACAAAATATACGACTCTCGGTAAATTAAAATATCCTAAAAGTAACCAATGAATTACCAGGCCTAGAAGTACAACACAACTTCACAGCATACTTATAGAGGAAGCCCGCAAGCGTCACGCACATGCCATTCAGTAGCGAGGTCGATGGTGGAAGTTCTTTGATCCTGAGAACTGCAAGGAAAAGGACCAGATGGCGGTCCCTGCTACATAAAGCCCCAGAATTTTTCATTACAAGATCAATATGCCGTAGGTTGGCTTCAGAGAGCGCCTAGAAAAGACCGCGAGGGCAACGACTCCAAAATCCCTCAAAGCGCGGCGACTCGGAAGAAGCGGCAGCTAGGGGGGAGGACGTCGATCGCAGCGTAGAGCCGGAGTGCCGTCGCCTGCAGGAGGAGCAACAAAGGCACCCAATCAACGTGAACACAATGTGACGGGAGCAGCAACGTGATGGCGAAACCCTGGCGCAATGGGAAATGAAATAGGCGATTATCCAAGACGGCATGTGAGACGGTGGCACTTGAAGCTTCTGCATGCATGATGGAACATCAGTACTGAGCAGCAGCAACCTGATAGTTGAGCGCGCTTGGAGGCAATTGAAGCGGAGCACATTCTACAGGGCCTAAGAAGGCCGGCGTATGTTAGACATTATTGAAGCAGTGACCAGACAGTTGTGTGCCCTTTAGTCTGTAAAAGATGGAAGCAGAAGAGTAACTGCAACCTGACTAGCTTCAAGACCAATGGTAGCTAAGTGACGACGATGACTACCGGCTTACAAACCGTGCAGCATGAAATGCATGCAAGAGCCAAAAGCCAAGGCTGTATGAGGCAACGTAGCAAACTCATAATCATGATGATTACCATCATCACCATCAGAGTCACCTGGCAAACAGAGCGCAGCAGAAGACTTGCAACAAGTGACAGACAAGTTTCAGTTCTTTGTGTTGCGAATATCGAATGACTACACGCGCTCATCTCTGCAGAACAGCAGACGTTTAATATGCAGCTGAAGCTAGACACAGGACTGTGAGTGGGTATCACAGGGGGCAGGGAGTCGGGTCGGACCCTGACGCATCCCAGGAGTCGGTTTATTTTGCTTACAAATGGAGTTGAACATTTTATTGATTCAAGGAATCGGAATTGGCGAATCCGATTCCGCAACTCTGGCCAAATATAAATCAAATCCACTAACAACATGACGTGAAAGGCGCCACGCCGGAGACTACAAGACTACAGCAGGAGTACTATCATTAAACTAATGAAACTGTAAGCAACCAAAATGGTCTACCCTAAAACCCTGATAGCAAAGAATAACCTCTGCGTCCTATATTTACAGTGAAGAACGGTTGAAATTACTGGAAGGAAAAATTACTAAAAGGATTTTAGTTCCGTATAGCCAGACCACCTCGTAATTTTTGTAGGCAAAATTTTCATAAACACAAGTTCTCTTCGTGACATCGTGCGAGTGTAGGAAGCACTGGGTTGCAATAGGTGCGCGCATTACGAGGAATGCAATAGAGAAGGAGTGAGCAGGTGTGCAGGAGGCGTGCAGTGAAGGCAATGAGCTGGTGCAGCAACACGGACGCCACACACCGTGAACAATATTGTCTTCTTCACGCTCTGTAGAGAAAATTGTACGAGAGCAACAGCAAGCTCGAGTGCGCTAACCTTTGTGCTCGTATAGGCAGCGCGCCTACGCTCACTTCCAAACAAATGAGACTACAGGGAAGGAGCAACTTCCTGCACCTGCTGCACATGCGTAACGTATCTTCACGCGCACATAATTGTTGCTGGATATGAACCTGCAACTGGTTAGGGCTCGTTCTCAACCTGCAGATAGTTCATGCTGCATCTTAACCTGCAACCTGGCCACCAAGAAGCGTTTTCCATAAGTTATAAGAAGTCAAATCTGACAAGAAATTATTTCTACACGTAATTAACGAATATTATTTCTTTGAGCAGACTCCCACAGGTAGATACTGTCTATTCGAGATTATTGTGATGATTATTATTATATGATAAGTTTAACCACAGTATCCGTCAAAGGGCGATCCGTATATATAGAGTGATGCTAGTCGGCCAGGAGGCTCAAGTAGAAATATCCTATCTCGACATCGGCTCTCCTCTGTCATGTACCGTACTATAAGTTGGCCCAGCGCTACGACTGGTGGGAAAATCAGGCGCGACGCACCTCAAGAGACGAAAGGAGAATAAGACAGAAGAACGAAGCACTCTTGCGGAGGATCCATTCCATGGCCCCACACACGAGAACAGATAGGAGCCCCAAAGGGATGAGTCGCTTATCACTATTCGGCGGGACACCTCGAAGAGTAGAAGAGGAAGAGAACCTACTTAACCATACAAACGAACCTCGTCAGCTGCATCAACCCCTGCGAAAAAAAAACATTCGGGTCAGCCCCTGGGTGAGTGATGCCCAAATATTATTTAGAGGGGAAAGGGCCGGCTACAACATAGGTACCCCTGAGGGCTCGTATATATCAATGTTCGAGACAATAGGATTTTGTATTAGTTGTATGAAAGGATCCAGCATTCGAGTCAGCCCCTGGGTGCGTGATGCCCAAATATTATTTAGAGGGGAAAGGGTCAGCTACAACATAGGTACCCCTGAGGGCTCGTATATATCAATTTTCGAGACAATATGATTTTGTATTAGTTGTATGAAAGGATCCAGCACTGTGCAAGGTCTTTTGATGGCTCTTGATCCATTTGGTGCACCAGACCCGGTCAGCATTTTTCATTTTTTCTCCTATTTTATTGGTAGCTTTTGATAAGTGTTTTAACCCTTTAAGGACCACTGGGCCTCACGAGTCCCGTTTCGCAAAAATTAGGTTTCTAAATAAAGAAGGGATCAGTGATTTTTGGACCTACATATGAGCGCCGCGACTCTGAGACGGTAGTCGGAGGACTACAATTTAAGACTATCTCCAAAAATCTGAGAGAAACGGAAACGTGGTCCTTGAAGGGGTAAAATCTGGTCGTAAATTGAGTAGTTTCGCTGACACTGCTGGGCTGCTACCGTACCTCCTGGTGAACTTGCATACAACGAAAACAAGCGTTGTTACGATGCTCTGTTGTCTGTGTCACACTACTTGCAGTCGGCACTGGATCATCGTTCTGAAGCGCGCCTGGTGCATGTCGACTTAAGCGCGGCTTTTGATAGGGTAACCACGCGGGCTTCTTGAATAAATTGGAACTATGCAGCGTGGGTAATACAGCGTATCAATCATATGGGATTTCGTTTCTGATCGCACACACCGTGTGTTCGTAGACGTTTGCTTGAGCTAATCTATCAAGGTGTGTCTTGGGGTAGAGTGTTGGGCCGCCCCTTGCTGTTCGTTATGTATACTAGCAACAAACTCTGTTTGCTAGAGAACATTACTATCAACTGTATTGACAATTTCACTTTGCTAACAGTGGTTTAGTCCCATAGTATTCGTGGGACTGTCGCCAGTCTTTTACAAGAGATTTGTCGCGGATTAGCGCATAGTATTCATCCTAAAATACGAAGCTTAGTACAGATAAACCAAATTTATAACTGCCAGTCGCTTTCGTACGCTTTCATCTCAGTATACACTACCAAAGATAGGTGACTCTGTGGATGGTCAAGCTCTCTAGAGATACTTAGTGCCCTCTTTGATGAGGAGCTTACGTTTGAGGTACATGTTATGCATCTACTGTATGTCTCACGTGTTTCGAGTACGGCTGGGCTCCTGCAAAAAGAACACGTTGCATTTGGTGATTAGAAATTAGTTTGTAGGTGCTTCAATGCTCTCTTTCTGCTTCTTCTGGAATACTGTTCCCTCGTCTGCTCGTCTGGGCTACGGCTGTCGCCATCATCTTCGCCTGTTGGACTGACTCGTCGGTTGGGCCGACTCGTCGGTTGGGCCAGTCGGCTGTAAGCCCCGAATAGTCTGCTAAACTAATCCCACAAACGAAATGTTGCTTGCCTTTGTATGTTCTATAAGGATTCACCCATGAGTGACTTTCCTCCATTCTTGCTGCCAGGATCGTTAGGAAAAAAAGCACGAGCTGCGGCCAAGGGTCAATCCTTGCTTTTGGAGACTTTAAGGTGCCAGACTCGTCGGTCCGGCCGTTGTTTCATAGCCAGGACTGTGCTGGCATGGAATTTATTGCCAGAATCTGTGTTCGGTTGTTTGGGACTGGAGACTTGTAAGTCAGCCGTGAATGGTTTTGAGATGGGTTTGTTTTAGCAGCGTATTGGGGTTGTTCAATGCTTCATTTGTTTTTATTACCCGTCCTTGAAGCCCTCGCTTGGAGTTATACAAATAATCTATAAATATATATAGTGGTGCTTGTTCCTCCCTTTTATTCATTCGATAGTATACGGCCGCTACGCTTTCAGTATTGGAAGAAAATTAGGGTATCCTTGATACTGTCACGGAAAGGAACAACTAGATTTATTAGCTGCTACTGCACGCACGTCATAGGTAGAAGATATGCTGGCTGACCTGAAACATTTTAACACTTCGTAAGTATGCATGATACAGATCTGAGACATCAACAAGAAGGATGGCTTTGTTCCATAGAATTTCCAAGGGTTACAGCTACCTACTAATAATATTACGCAACTTAGTTGGACTATTGCAGTAAGTGATATAAAAGCAGAGCTAGTTGCAGTACACACTTTCGCACAATTCCCTAACCAAGATACACCCGACATAGCGAGAATGTTTCGCTTAGCATGGAAAGGGAAACACGGGGGAAGGGGGGTGTAGCTCAACATATAGCTAATTATGGAAAGCAAATTAAAATTCGATAAAGCTCACGTCGCGACCCAGTAAAGAAAATGCGTGTTAATAACTGGTTATCAGCTCGGGTAAAGAACGTGTCGCTACCCAGAAGTGAGACGTTTAACAATGTACCAATTATAACAAAGCAAGACGACACTCCACACAGCTTGTGTTTTTGTGAAGCACAGCTGCGGAAGTGCCTGGGGGGCAGTGGCATCATTCCGATTCGCTTGTACTATCACATAGCTGATGCAGTGCTCTATGTCGGTAATTAGGGCGATCTTTCTCAAGCATAGCAATGCAGTATTCTGCATTCTAGCTAATAGTTATGTAAATATAATCGGAGGCGATCGTAACAGTGCATGCAATCGAAGATTCTGCAGTGCAGATTTTAAACGTGCACGGACAAACGATTCTGCAGAGCAGATTTTAGCCGTGAACGGGCAATTAAGGAGAGTTCGCATTATATTTTGTAAACAATCAGTTATGAATGCTACAGCACGCACTAAAAATATCTTTCACTGAAGTCATAAAAGACTAATTTAACAGGAATTGAACTAACCAGAAATAATAAATCAAAAAACGGCAGTGCAGTGAAAATTGCACTGTCTACTTTCACTAATACATTGGAGTCCGTTTTCAGGGCAGCTCTACCTAATCCGCTGTCAAACTGTAATTAATTCAACAATATGGCATATATAATCTCAATTTCAATTCAATAAATAGTTTCGGAGCGCGAAAAGTAGAACCCAATAGATAGGTAGACTACCTGTGGTCACAAGGAGACACGTGCACTGGCCTGATCCTAAATGCTTCACTAGAAACTGAAGGGCGAGCCTGCGGCCGAATGCCGCTCACCCGATATGGAGGGACATCATTCACACAGGCCCAAGGGCGCTTATTTCTTATACGCTCGTAAGACCACGTATGCACTTCATGTGTATACAAATCATATAGCCAAATTCTAAGTGCTGCAATGTTGCATGAATTAATAAGATGAAACTTAGCTTTACAAAATGCCCATAGTACAATTTCACAGCATAAGCAACTTTTATCGTTTTTCTCTTTAGTGTGAGCCTACTTTCCCACAGAGCTAGCCACAATTCACTGAGAAGAAACGAGCGACGTATATACATACGCTAGCAAACTAGTTAACTGAAAGAATAAGAAAATGTAAACTGTGTACTAGCAAGAAGCATACAATCGCTTACGACAAGCATGAAAAATAAAACAGCAGTGTGTAGCTATGGTGCCGCAAGTCACATTGCGTTATAGGTAAGGAAGTAAACTTAAGTGGAGCACTTGATATTATATTCCTAACTTGAGCATCCATAGATGTACAAATAATTCGCTGAGTTTTAACGAAAGGAAAGAATAATATGTGTGGGTCACTTCAAGAGAGAAACCAGTCATGGAAACAGCAAAACTAAAAGAAGAGAGAAATCGATAAAAAAAGATCATGAGCAGGAGTCAGAAGAATGAGGGAAGCCGAGCAAGCGCGATAAGAACGACACTGGAGCACAACTGGGTGGTGGTCAGGCGGCATTACGGCAGCGCAACGTCACCAGATCGCCGGAAGCAGGAAGCAAGCAGGAGGCGGACGCAGCTGGAGGTCGGAGTGCTTGTATATGGACATGGACGGCATCCCTGGCAGAGCACACGGTGGACGGCGTATTCTTTGGCCTATTATACGATGCTTGTCGTGAATGGAACCATTACTGGGCAAGTGACCAAATATGGTAACTCCTCTAAAGCTAACCTTACTAAGGTGATTTTCGCTCGCCTGGTAATGGGTTGAGTACCTTTTATTTCCTAATTAAAGGCTAATTTTCGCAGGAATAGCACAATTTTTTAGAGTCCTCAAATGGGTACGGAGGCATCAAAGAGAGACAATTCGAGCACCGATGTTCACAGATGTATGCATTCTAAATTTAACCTTCACTACTCACGGCCATGGAGCACCGAAGGGAGAAGGAGTGAGGGACATGCAGCACGTAAAGCCAAACCAGGAACCGATACACAGAGAGCCACAACAGATGCGAAATGAACGTTGCGGGAAAGTAGAGAAACAGAACGACTTTTTGTGGGAGAAGGAAGAAGTGGGCACGAAAGGAATAGATATAAGGAAAAAAGGAAATATGTAGCGAAAAAACTTAACCCAACCACGAAGGCAAAACGCGCATCGGAACGACCAGTTGAGAGAAAAAAAGAGGAAGAGTCAAACGATTTTCAGTAGGAGAAAACGGCAGGCATAAAATAGAGACAGAAAAGAGGTCCTGGAGGCCTGGCTAAGGTAACTTACAGGGACCTCCTAGAGGCAAGACTCCCAGTATACTCGTACAGGAGCGACCCAAACTATCTCGACACCAAGTTCTACTCTCTGCCTCATAGTGGTACCTAGCTCTTATTCAGCCTGTTAATTCCATCATGCTAAAATAAAAGCTCACTTTAGGTAGGAACTTCATCATTTGTAACCGTTTCAAAAGAGTGCAATAGGCAGGAAAGGGACAACCTGCGCAGCTTTTTTTCTAAAAACAAATACCCATTTCACTCAAAAATGGATAAGGTTTGACCAAGACAAGTAAGAACGTAAGAGAAACAAGAAGCAGCAGTAGCATGCAGCGAGCAGAAGACAGCGGACACAGACGGGAAGCACAACTGCGCAACAACTCCATTAGCCACTCATTACGGCAAGTGCGTAACGTCACGCTAGTGTGTGCCATTTATTACTTTTTTTTAGAAGGACACGGCACGAACTGGACGCCGCGCAGGCAAGCCAGCGGCGCTCATGCGTGCCAGCGGTTCCACTTCACGGTAACGCTCCTGCACTAGAATTACATACGAAGTCGGCTCATATTTAAAGCACTAGATTCTGTAATGAGAAGTTGAGATCAGCTGAAGAAACAATACTTGACTCGTACGGAACTCGAGACAGGAGGTTTGGTTTCGCCGCTTTGAATCGTGTTGCAGGTGTCGACAATAATTCAGGGGCGACTGCGACGGCTGGGAGTTGCAATTTACGAAGCAGGATTGAATTTTTGCAAGTCGCACGAGAAAAATCTACTACGAGTCGTCGGCTGAAACTAGATTCAACTAGTCTAAACCAGTGCAACTGTCCGATAGTTGCGATCACATGAAGCCTTTGGGCTTAATTTCGCCACTTTAATGGATGATGCCCACAGCACGAAACGAGAGTTGTTTTGTGGAAACAACGAAAATAATCTCGGTGAAAGAAATTTTCGAAACGGATTTTTGATCTCCTAACCATTTGAATGACATTCTAAATCTCATCTATTATCGAGCGAGCACTAAAACTAGGCAAAAATAAATAAATAAATAAATAAATAAACAGAAAAACATAAGTGCGCCAGAAAAACATCAAGACAGTTCAAATCGATGTGTTGATGCGAAGACAACAAGGAGGGGCAATAAGCCAGACGTACACAAACAAGTGGGGAAGTACGGCGTGATGGAGCAATGCTACAAGCCGCACAATGCACGGATAAACTATTGAGAGAAAACAATGTAAACCACAAATGGCTGATAATTGCATAAATTATCCGCAATCATCGCCGTCTTCAGCTCAAGGTAATGTTTTGCAAAGCTCATAATCTAGGACCATCACTTGTAGCTTTGAGTTATCAGAAACTGGTTACATATTTAAGAGAGAATTTTAAGAATTCGAATGGAATTAGAAGTCAATCATAATAAGTACGGTACGAGTTATTACACTGCTGATAATTACCTAGTCTTCACTGAGGGCTATCAAGATATGTATAGGCATATCAACAAATCTACGTCAATAGAGCTTCATATTTAATTCGCCCTAGTTTTCTCGGAAACAGCAGATGAGAAGCTACAACAATAAATCATATACGGACAATATAAAAATCCATTCATATACAATGGAACAAGATCAGACATTGAAAAATAAAATACTGCGAGTGATATTACTTTCTCATTTAAATCAATTTCGTATACGGTGATCACGAGTGAAGTTACAGAAGATGAATGAAAACAATACCTACTCCACATGATACGACACCGGCAAAAAAAAGAATAATGCAAAATTAGCGGATCATAGAAAGATTGCCCTATGCTCATCATCCTCGTACACTATGGGCGCAGCAGGCTGCAGTAGCTTCCCATGATGGCAATTGAAGTGACCGTCACGGCTAAAAATAATGCATCGAAGCAAACCAGTTCCACAAAATGAGCGTAGCAGCACGCAAGTGGGGTGCAGATCAACACAGTCAGAGCCTCGCGGCNGTAGGCGTGGTGGCCACGTGCGCTACTACGGGCAGGGAAACAAGGCGCAAAGTATAGTAGGAGACACTCAAGTGGTCGGCCCCTTTTGTGTCCTTCCACACGAGAGAGACTAGAGATGTTCCGCGTACCAGGTCGGCTATCTCGATCGACAGCCCACCTCACGGGACAGACAGAGGAAAGCAGAGATCCTACCTAATTTTACAAAAATAACCTAGTCAGCAGGAACTGCGGCAAGCTGCAACATCTCCTGCGGATAAGGCACTCGGGAACCTTGGGTGCGTGATGCCCAAATATATTGTGGCAGGAATAGGGCCCGCCAGAATATGCCCCTGAGGGCTCCTCGTACACTATTGGCGCAGCAGGCTGCAGTAGCTTCCCATGATGGCAATTGAAGTGACCGTCACGGCTAAAAATAATGCATCGAAGCAAACCAGTTCCACAAAATGAGCGTAGCAGCACGCAAGTGGGGTGCAGATCAACACAGTCAGAGCCTCGCNGCGCAGCAGGCTGCAGTAGCTTCCCATGATGGCAATTGAAGTGACCGTCACGGCTAAAAATAATGCATCGAAGCAAACCAGTTCCACAAAATGAGCGTAGCAGCACGCAAGTGGGGTGCAGATCAACACAGTCAGAGCCTCGCGGCGATTGAGGGCATAGAGCACAGTGTTGTTAGAGGCGGAGACTTGCAGCGCACCTCCGATGTGCATGGTGGCCTAGCGCGACAGAAGAAGCGGGACTCGTTCAATCTGACGCGTTGTCGTAAAGGAGAAGACCGTACCCCCAGCAGTTTTTGGCCGCCCCAGATGATATACTGTTTCAGCTTCTGAGGCTGCCCACAATTCTGGTAGGGATTATAAAACCCCCAACTTTAACCCTTCGTTGCCGACGCTATGATCAGGTACAATCATCAACATTTGATCATGAGACACAAGCATGAAGACGTGACATCGAAAATGAGAACAGCATGAAGACGGTCACGGAGTGGATAGGAAAATTGAAGGCCACGGGGTGGAGTAACAAACATTAAGAAGATAAAATAAAGCAAAGCGTGTTTGACTCGATGACGTAGTTCACCATATTAAGCTAACACAAGTGCTGAATTACAACCTCTGCCATAACAAGCAACACGCGTCTCGTAAACAGTGTACAACAAACAGGTCTGAGTAATCTTTCGGTGGCCAGTGAAGAGCCTCTTGTGAGGGCTAAGGTACATAGAGGAAGGCCAAGGAAGCTGGCCACGGTATTACCAGAATACAAATGAGAGGGCCTTGACTTAGAATGTATTCACCATTACAGCAGATTTCACAACCACACATACAGGAAACTGCACTTAACAGGAAAGATGCAAAGGAGGCCGCATAGAAGCTTTAATAAACGTTCTTGCAGAGAAAGAGCACGGCTAGGACGCTAGGATTTTTAATGTGTGTTAAAAGGAAATCAGACCACGTCATTCTTATACTTAGCACAGACTCCGTGACATTTAACAATGATAACAACAGTGCTTTTTCTCAGGAGGTATGAATGTTCATTTTGGACGTTGAATAATTAAGTAAAAGCTCGTGGTGTTAATTGGTTTGCTCCAGACGTAGTTACGGGCGGAGATACGTTCTTGGAGCGTGCGCTGTGGGTGGAGTGAAATGGCTGGCTCACCTTCATGAAACGTGTTAGGCGGTCACAGTAAAATTCAAAAACAAAATAGCTAACTATCTGTTTTGAGTTCGATCAAAAGTGAAGTTGTTCAACCGGTAGCTCGTGCTTCAAGGAGAGCTCATTAGATAAAAATGCTGGTAGGTGGTCGTGAGTTTTGAACCGGAGTACGTTATATATGCCGGACCGACCCTGTCTGGCGACTAAAGCAAGACCATCGGGAACTGAAGCGCGAAGTGTACTCGAAACTGAACAAGCACGTTTGACTGTAGATGAAGAGCACGACCAAGCCTTAGTTGAGATTTTTACTACCGACTACTAACGTGCACATAGGCCTATACTCTCAGGAACAAGGTCCCAACGTTGCAAGGAAATAGTCTAGTTGCATAAGCGCTTGTTCAGGTCTGAAGCAATCAGGGCCACACATCGTGACTACCAGGGACGTGAGTTACGCCGCTAAGTAGGGTCCGGACCTGGGTCCAAATGCATCAGCACAAACGTTATATTCATGAGACCATTTTCGATATAAGTTTCGGTCTTTATCATTATTATTATATATTTTTTTTAACCTCCGTAGCCGCAACTCAGGCGTTTCCACAGAGAAACTACTTGTGCAGTATTCAAATACCGCATATTGGGTAGGCGTGGTGGCCACGTGCGCTACTACGAGCAGGGAAACGAGGCGCAAAGCATAGTAGGAAACACTCAAGTGGTCGACCCCGTTTGTGTCCTACCACACGAGAGACTAGAGATGTCCCGCGTACCAGGTCGGCTATCTCGATCGACCCCCCACTCACGGAATAGAAAGAGGAAAGTAGAGAACCTACCTAACTTTACAATACTAACCTCATCAGCAGGAACTGCGGCCAGATGCAACATCCCCTCAGGATAAGGCACTCGGGACCCTTGGGTGCGTGATGCCCAAACATAATATATTTATTGTGGCAGGGATAGGGCCCGCCACAGTATGCCCCTGAGGGCAGTCTCGGTCTACGCCCGAAGTTGACTGAATTTTAACCAGGGGTATCCATGTCTGGGCTTGGGTATTGACAAATTTGATACATGTAAGTATAAATCATATTAGTAATTAACAGAAAGAATGGCTTTTTACAAGTCAACTTCCAGGGGTGGCGTCTGGATTCACCAAAATGCACCATCATCCCAAACAGTGTGCAATGTTCGGCAGTCTTCTCCAGCGTAACTCGTTAGAAGCATTTTCGCCGGTTTGAATATTTAATACCCCATGAACTAAATGCCAAAACCGACAATGACAAGGAACCAGTGAGCAGCAGGGAGGCAGGGAGCCGTACGTGTGGGCCGCACACGGCGTGGGTAGCGCGCCAGCGGTCAGGGCTCGGGCGGCGCCCAAACGTCTCCAGCAGCCAAACAAGGGCAAACATTCGCACACATCAACAAACACGGCAGCGCAAACGAGCTCAGCGTTACGAAGGACTTATTGGCCCATAAATCTTACCGAAGGAAATACATAAAGCATTAGATGCATAAAAGATAATATGCATCGAAGGAATTAATTTGTCACGATATCATGAACATATCGTCTGGAAAATCAATACGCACTTTTCACACACATGACACAGTGAAACCAAAAATAATACATGAAAAACACGGTGTTCAACGCACTAAAAACCCACAACGAATGGCCTAGGTAGATTGAACACAGCAAGTAGTTCAAAAAAGAACAGCCTAGAACTATGTTGAGTGTTACCTAATAGATGAAAACGCTAATAACGTCGCACTCGCAGGCGGGTATGATATTTGTAATAATTATAGAAATCAGTTACTGCATAACTGTACAAACAACTGGGTTCACTAAAAAATTTCCTTCCCTTTTGTCAACATTTAATTGCAAACAAATAAATAGCCTACTTTAGTTTTTTCGTTTTCTATGCAAAATCACACATGTGCTTGAGACGTCAACGCGATAAAGCAGCAAGATTACTGAGGGACTGATATCCTATTTCAAGTGTTTTATAGTCAGCATTAAAAGCCAGCGAGCTTTTTAATCAACCCAATACCAAAGCAGAAGAACTTTAATTGAATCGAGATAAAATGCCAATAAGCGTGGCATGCGTAACACAGAACGCCATTAATGATCGACGTTAACGACTACAACGACGCTCAAGACTTGAGTGCCAATAATCGTGGCATTCGCAATACAAAGCACCATTACCGACGCTATTACCCATTAAGCAGAAGTCCTTGGACTGGACAGATGCATAAACACAAAAGGATCGAGTTGCTTAGGAGCAGGGCAAGAGATAGGAGGGGCGTACACATACGACGGTGTCGCATGGAGCTATCGGGAACGTTTTGGAAGCAGCAAGTCATCGCTAGGCAATATCTCGACTTCCGTCATAGCGAATGAGTGTGTTCTTATTAGGTAAGTTCACTTTATGCCGGTCGTTGTCGACGCCACATGTCAGTAAAGTCGTCATTTGACCATGACCGTCTCGCGATTCTGTCGTAGACAGTTCCACAAAGGAAACAGGTCACTTTCTTGTAACAAGAGTAAATAAACGCATGTTGCCGTGGTATGGATGGTTTTCAAAATAGCTGCAATGAATACTGAACAGTGAGCTGGGTATATAAATGCAAACGCGGTAACTCATTGTTGAATACCTATGGATTTCATCTATTTTTCAAACCTATTGATATATACTACAGCAATGGACGCATTCTATGTTACGGTAAACATAGTGCCCTGTATAGAAAGAAAGATTCAAGTATTAGCGGGCATTATATATGCCTGGGACCAGTTAGCAACCATTTTATTTCTCCTTCAGTTTCTTCTTTTCCTCTTATTTTATATTCTTTGCACGTTAGTACTATAGGAACGTCCGATTATCCCTTCACAAAGCGGCTGAAAAACGTTATCGTTAGCATAGATAGCATTATAGTAGTATTGTTACTTGCCGCGGTAAATGGTTAACAGGGTAACTACACAAATACCAAATGCAACTAATAAAATACATTAGAATTAAGAAGAAAACAAAAGTCTTTGGCGTGAATCAAATTCGACACGTATTGCGTAAAAAAATTACGCGGCCAACATCTACGATGAGGCAGATATGTGATCAAAATTCGCTTTTATAGAAGAAAATTTCACAAATGCAGTACAGGAGCAGCCTGTGGTTGGCGTGAAACAACAGCAAAACTACAACAGATCAAGATTGGAATTTAGTATTTTCACTAGAGGTAATCCATTCAGGCTTAAAATAAAACTGTGTATTGACTCAGCTGGGCTTTAAACTCAACTAAACTATAATTAAGACTGCTATAGTCAAACCAGCGTAAGGAGTCAGATGGGCGTGGCTAAGAACGCAAAGTAACTTTGACAAATCTCACTTAAGCGCGTGGTATAACTTGTCTCAATCGATAAAATTATGTTTATATTCGAGTGCTCAAAGTGCATTGGTCAATAGATTAGATTTGGCACCGTGCGTTCAATTCAGTTCCGGCCCTAAAGGACTTCTTACGCTGGTTTGACTATAGCTATAGCTATACCTAGCTAATTGAGGATACGTTCGATTGGCTGATGGATTTAAGAATTCGTAGTTTGACTTTTCCGGAACTACAGACAGCGAGCGCTGGCTTCAACGCATTGAATCCTGTTTCAGGTGTTAACCTTTAATGGGTTACTCTTTAAACTGTCAAAAACTCAATCCTGCAGCATTCCTACTGAGTGAACTGGAGTTTCCAGTCGTCTCAACGTAACTTGATTGCTTCTAGCACTTGCAACCCGTCGCAAAGCGCACGGTTCAGCCTAAAGATCAGGGACAAGTCAAGCATCGAAATTTTAATTTTCCCGGCAAATCATACGCGCCATAATTTCATTAGAGTTAATAAAGAGCGAAAAAAGTATGTAACCCCGCGACAGACGAGAAGAACCGCCGCGTGTACAGGATACACGGCCAGGGACGTAAGAAGAGGCGGTAGGCAGCAGCGAACAACTTCCCAGTACAACAAACACTTCGGTAACAGCAATGGATGACTTGCATTAAGGGAAACAATAAATAATGGAGAAACGTTGCATAGCATCGCTCAATAGATCCCTGCAGCAGCACTGTACACAAAGCAGCAACGGTGCGCTCATCAGGGATCTCAGGAACAATGCTAATGAGCGTGTGAAGCGCGTCAACCCAAATACTGCAGCGATGTCAACACCTACGTACGGGAAGGAAAGTTTATCTTCATCTGGTCACCCATCAGTAAAGTTAACGGGAGGTGTTGAAATGCACGACTGTAGCATTTTGGCAATGGAGAGGACGCAAGATTTGCTACGTCTCTTATAGTTTTTCCAATCACGAATATACACATTAAGTCACGACTGCTCTCATCCACTTTTCTTCACAACTACGCTAGTGGTCCGCACTGGCATGAAAAACCTGCACAAAATTATTCAATGAAATTTGCATCCTGATCAGCGATCTCAGTACATAGCTATGACGAAGAAAACATAAGAAAATATGAACGGTAGTGCCGATAATAAATGTGAGGAACAGCAGCTGCATATTAAGGAATATATGTGGTACCTATACTCGGCATTGCAAAGAGGAGGTTGGGAGCAGTTGTCATGAGCCTTCGTCAATGACGCCACAACTCAGACAATCTGAGACAAAGAGTGCAGCCGTGCACTCCTTTTGACCCTCGAGGAGATAAAACCATTCGGGGCAAATGGCGATAAGGTAGGTCATTTTTTTTGGGGGGGGGGGAATGATTGCGACCTCACACATCTTTTTTTTTAGCTTAGAAAAGCAATATAAACACCGAAATGACCGCATAAATGCTGTAAGAGTTTATGCACTCATTTCTTGTCCATACTAATTCTAACTCTCCTGAGGGCGAAACAATTTTTTGCCCCCAAAGTGACCTTATCGCCATTTGCCCCGAATGGTTATAGATCAGCAGGACGAGCAAGAGTACGTAGATTTCCTAAAAAAGAAGACATGGGAGAAAGGTCTAATCACAAACCGTAAAGGAAAAACAAGCATAATTTAATCATGCATATATAAATACGTATACCCGTCAGTATATGAACCTTCCAGCCCAACCCACAAACAACTTTCAATTTGGTCATAAACTCACATCTGAAACTTATATCGACAGACGTATCCCATCCATAGCGACAGAGCGTACCAGCGCTGCAATAATGATTCTCAAATTGAACAATTGTGTCTAACTTCGTAACTTTCCGCAAGCCAATCACACCTCAGGAGCACTTACGACCAAAAGTCAATTAGGTCTCTAGGTCTCAATAGACAAAGCAAAGGCAATAAATTCCGATTCACATCGACGTATAGGGCCGTGATGCTCTCACGAAGGAAGGATGTGATGAGACACTACGCAGGTAGCTGGCAATCCCACGAAGAGAAGCGGCTATTGTCTGTTGAAGAAAGTGGCTGAGGCGTAGAAGAAAAATGATGAAAGATGGCATTTGAGACGAAAAGAAGGTGTATTTGAGACGATGAGTCCACAGAAAAGTGTCAATGCAATTGATAACTGAACTTTCTAAAGAGATGAACAACAATCGCATCAAGTACCACGAAATGACTAAGAATGAATTGAAGTTTCTGCTGGAAATTATTTCTACAAACAGAACTGTAAAGAAAAATTAGCAAGAAGGTAAACTCAAAGTACGCGAGGAAAAAAAAGTTGCACATATTACATTGAGCAGAGTAATAACTGCATCAGTGAACCAAATGCAAGTGAAAACTCAATGGCCATCGTTCAAACCTTTAAAATGACGCAGATAAAAATGACCACATCCGTACAGAAGATAGAATTGCAGCACAGGATTCCAAACTTTTTATAGTATATTCATGTAATATTAACATATTATGCACATTTTGTTCTCAGCGCAAAACTTATATCAAATTCAATGTGGAGGCATCGGTTCCTATAGAATTCACCACCTTTACTGGATATTCGTACTATTTCTGAGGTGTGAAGCAAGTAACCAGGGGTGCACTGCAGTATCAGAGGGAAAGGTTTTTTGAGGCAAGGAGTAAGATGCTGGCTAGACCCAGGAGTCGGCAAATATTGGCCTATTTTGTTAAAAAATCAGAGACGGATCATGTTCGGAGATCAAGGAAGTCGGTGTCATAAAGCCAGAAATTGGCCGGAGTCAGGAGTTGCAGTCCGACTGCGTAACCGTGCAGGTAACAATAATAATGTTTTCCGCTTCTAACTTAAGCTCGCTGCAAGACGAGGCTACAGTAGATAGGTATAGGTAACTACGAAATTCCCGACAGGCGGCCAAACAGGAAACGCCGTGAGCGTGAAGCTCAAGTGTCGGTCTGCTGCCCAGCCGTGGTTGGTACTGGGAAATTTCAGCAGTACCTGTTTATTTATATATATATATATGTGCACTGCTCTACGTCACATATATATATATATATATATGTCATCTTCGTTTTAACGAAACGTGTCTCATATATATATATATATATATATATACTGCTCTACAACAGCTAAGTATAGCTAATGAAAATGAGTACAGTGACTTATATAGCCAGTGAAACCCATTTCAGTGACTGCCCTATCGCTAATGAAACTCGTTGCTTTATTACATTGAAAGCTATAAGACGGTCTCTAGTACAAAAGCGATTTAACAAACGAGGAAATAAGGCACCCAGTATGTGGCAAGATACGTGGGACCCCAAGCATGAGGGTGTTCCCACACTTGCAGAATCAGTATACAATGGCAACAGTAACAGAGTAGAGAAGACGAAAGGCGTAACACAGAGTGATAAGTAGGAACATGGGAACAGAGGGAAGCAAAATGAGTACGAAAGAAAACATGTAGGCTTGGATAAGGTATACTATGGGGATCCCCTTGGAGGTGGGGAGGGGGGCGCTGCTCGAAATAATTTAGGATGGGCAAATTAAATTATTTAAATGCAACATTCAGCAAGTTGTAAATGGCACTAGTACCTGTTGTTCTCAGTACGAAAGCAATTCTATAGTTCAACCAGTTGGATGGGAGATTATATACGCTATGCGGGTGACTTCCGTGCAGCGGGAGTAGCCTATACTAGACGCTACTTATACGCGGCGGCACCGCAGGCGCTCTTCGGGGAATTGGGGGTATTTTTGGAAGCGGAAAAAGCGGAGGAACGAACGAATTAATTTATCAAGGAGCCTCCAATGCTCACAAGGAATGAAGAAGCTGTAGAAGAAGAAAAAGAGGAGAGGGAAGAAACAAGTCACCCTACGGAGCCGTCCGATGTTAATAGAGGAGTGGTGGCAGGAACGGGGCATGAAGAGAAAAAAGAAAAATTTAGTGATGGAATTCCTATTGTGTGATCATTAACTAAGTCAAAGATGTGAAGTGAGGCCTTAGTTGCGATAAAACAGGGAGATGTATAGATATTTCATTTGTCTATCTGTCTGTCACCAAGATAACTCAAAATTTTATGGACGGATTTTGATGAAATTTAGGTATGTTACGACGAACAGATGATTAACTTTTGGTGAAGATCCGTCGATCCGTTTCTTTGTCTGCCTGATTTTTCTCAATGCCATAACTCACAAAGTTATGGACGGATTTTGATGAAATTTACATGAGTTGCTAGGTATATTACGAAGAGTAAACAATGAAATTTTTAGAGTGATCTGTTGGTTCGTTCGTTTGTCACTGTTTTTAATTTCATGCTTGTTAGCATAAGAACTCAAAAAATAATGAATGGATCTTTATGAAATTTATAGGAGTTGTTAGTGACGTTAAAAGATATAAATGATTACATTTTGGTGTAGATCGGTTTGCTCGCTTGTATGTTTGACTCATGTTTGTTAGCAGCATAACTCAAAAAGTAATGAACGAATCTTCACGAAAATGGCACAAACTGTTAATACCATTAAAACGCACAAATGATTAGATTCTGGAGTTGATACAAAGAAAAACATGGTTTCAAAGCCAAATTGAATTTTTCGTTGCCGTTGCCTTGCTTGGCGGAGGTATGCGCTCTCAGAGTGCCCAAGTCTCAAATGAGTTTTCGTGGTCGAACTCGGTGAAAAATGTCAATAAGATATTTTTCCCTTTAGAAATGTACTGACATTGTAGGTATAAATGACTTTTTGTACAAGTAGTGTTGATGGACGAATAAAAACATGTAGCAAGTATAGGCTCGCAGAAGTTGTGTACAGGATGTTTGGCAAGTCATCGCGTACTTTTCCAACTGCAGCTTTTCTAGTTTAATTTTTTCGGTTGACTGTGATTTTATGTAAAGGACTACCTACATAACAATTTTTTTTTGCACCCTTCTACCTTAGCACGACAGGTACGCTTCCAGCATTAGATAAGGGAAAATTAGGACATGCTTCATGCGGTTAAGGGAGGGACAACAGGGGCCAAGTTTAAAGCTAAGCTGCTGCAGCTCGCATGCCATAGGTAATAGATTTTTGCTGGCTGTCCTGGAACATGTTTTCACATTTCGTATACATGTTAAGGGTCTCAAATACTGAAGAAGAACAATGCTTTTGTTTAGTGCAATTGTGCAATTTAAACACGTTCTAGCAATGTATCATTATATACAGTGCTAAATCTATCCTTAATATATTTACAGTTTTGTCATCACAACTCTGATCTGCAGGATCCACTTAACCACGTACTGAATACCTACTGACGGTAGAGAGGAGCCATAGATCACTATTAAGATCGTTTAAAATCGCGTTCCGTATTAATTTGCTTCATTAAATACTCTAAAGTCGGTTCACACGATGTCGCTATACACAGAAACGACACCCGCAGCTGTCTACACAGGAAACGCTATGGATGAGATAAACGTCTCTCAGCGGTCACACTAATCTGCCAGCAACTTTCGACTCCAATATTCTCCCTAAGTGAATTCTGCGTCTACATGAAATTCTTTCGTCAATGAGCTTCTGTCAGATGTTATATTAAATCAGTTCAGCGCATTTATTCTCAAGCTGGATTTGAAATCGAATGCTAGAACTTCATCACAGAATAGTACGACTTTGTTATTTCATGAGTGAAACTAGAACGCCCCGACAAGTGAGTTCATCACGAGCGGTAAAGAGTGGGGTGAGGGGGGCGTAATAAATTGAACAACGCCGGCATATTTGATGGAATGCTAACTCTAGATTTTTGTCATTTTTCACATCTTAGTCAACCCATTTGACTACCTGAACAAGATCGTGATGATGGCTCAACTCCTTCTGCCTCTTTTTGGGTGGGCGGACAGACAAAGAGACGGGCAAACACAGAACCGAAACGAAAAGAGTATCAGAGCTCCTCTCTCGGCTTGCGGTTGTTTATGTCATGAAACTAAGCACAGAGAGCTGACGGAAATTAGTAGCAAGAACCAGGCAGCAGCAACAGCAAGCAGCACATAAGAATCATTACCAGCGAACAGAAACACAGCACAATTTCGTAAGTTAAGGTAATACGTTATCAGACACTGACTGCACTGTGCACGATAGGCGCAAAGACGCGAGGTGTCGACGAGACACGACGTTCTATTTGGTTCCTTACAGGATAGGTTCATTTCGCATCCATTAACCATAAACGTGACTTTTTATAAAACTCACGTATGTGAACTTTTAATATTAGTATGCTCCTAAATTTAGCACTGAACCAATATATCATCTGAGCTTGTTCTAAGTAGTAGAATCAGTTAAACGGAGACACACGAAAAAATATGACAGATAAACAACTTTTACGAGTTTGTAACACTATAGCACCGGGGAGCGTTTTTGTAGACGATTTTTTACATAAAATTCAACAGATCAGTACTTCGGATTTCAACACTATCTTATACCTAGAAAAATAGGCCACCCCACAGGTACGAGAAGTCACGGCCATAGCGTGCAATAACATATACAGAGCCAAGCGAAATACTACAACGGGCCGCAACCAAGTTTTTTTTGGTTGCCCCATGCATTAAGACCTATTTAAGGTTTTAGCTGATGAGCCAACACAGAATTCCGTGAGGGTACAGCATATGGCCGAGACTCGCACAGTTGCACTGCTTTTTCTACAATATTTAAAAGTGAAAACAGTCAAAAACAATGAAACCGCTCAACCCATTGCGGGTAAGAGAGTGACAATATACAGAGAGCTGCTTCTAATGTTATTCTGACGAGGGCTTTTCAGCCACCCGGTAAAGGGTTTAACAAAGCGGTGGTTTATCGAGGATCAAATCATTATAATACAAGAATGTTGCGCATGTGAGTTCATGTATTACGTACCTATATTAGATGTTAGCTTATCACTGACGAAATTGATGATGAAGGATTTGGCTCAGCATCCCTGCACCGATCACAATTCCGGTTTTGTATTAGCAGTTTTAAACAAATCTAACGGCAACGGTATAAAAATTTGAAAGCAATAAACACCATCGTGTTTTAGGCGGAACCAAGCTACGCGCCGCCATACGTGTCAAGCTCCGTAAAATATTTTTTCCCGTTTCAACCGCGAACTTTCGACACACGAAGTCCAATTACATATTGAAGCCGAATTGGAAAAAATGTACATAAATTAACCCATTAACGCAAAGCCACTGTTATTTTCCAAGGCGGTATTAATGTAGTAATAGTGTTAGTCTTACATGAAATGAAGGTCTACCGTTTGCGCTAAGATGCTAAGTTAATATAATTTCTTAATTACTACCGGAAAAAATACAAAATACAACAAAAAACATTAAAAATAAAATAGAACGTTACCACAAAACACAGTAAAAGCACACGTATAAAGTCCACTATGTATTTATATAAAGCTGTGTATTTATAATGTAGACGTCTCCTATCAAAAGATTGCATAGTGTAGCAGTTTCAGAGAGCAGGAGCTGTGGGGTTCTCACCCATTTATATCCAAGAAGTCAATAGTAAATTCGTAACATTTCATAATATAGCTACTTACGTAGTTACGAGTAAAAAAAATCAATCCAGAGACGAAAAATATATATTTAAAAATACTACATTTCCAGCGAAATCGCGTTTTGTACAAAACAGTAATTATAAAACTAAGCAACATTCATTTTTAAAATATAATACTCCTACCTTGACAGCTAGTTAAAGTTCTACAATGTAGAACTGGTACTTACCGACTACTACTGGCTGACCCAAATTTTGACTATATACCTGTACGCAAACAGCAGTGCCTGGAATAGTGAGTGCTATCGAAAATATTTTATAACTTACGGAGATCGATGCGGGGGCCAAAGTTACGGAGAGCTTCCGGAGGAGTAAGAGAGAACGAACACGAGACTAAAAAGGATCGGTAGGAAATTCAAGGCCGTCGTTTTCCCTACAAGTCACAGGCTTGAAAGCACGGTATTGTATACGAGAGCGTCGCACACCACCACGTATGACTGCTACTGCTCAACTAAAATCTGAAGACATTGAGATTGAGAAGCGCAAGGCAAGCAGCTGGCTGGAGGAGGTAGGATAGAAGATCCTAGGCCAAAGACTGCTCATTGTTACACTTGTTTATTGCGAGGGGGCTCGCTCAGGAACAAACATTTGCCATTTACACAAGGGTGCTCAGAAAGCTGTTAGCCGTTCCCAGCAGGCCAGAGAGATGGAGAAACGTCGTGAAATTTAGCGCGAGATACTACATCGGCCGCCGGCGTCCTATACACGACCACCCTAGGGTAACATGTCTAGTACCCGTCCACCATGCTAGTAACCGGCCACTTGGCACTAAAAGGATTCCTGTGTGAAAACTAGCAGTGCTAGGAAGCTGTACTTAGGCTTAAACTGTAGACCAAGTAGTGCCGCACAATCCCTGAAAATGACGGTTGAAAAAAAAATAAGCAAAAAGAAATGGTGGTTTTCCCATTTTTTCCATGTTTTTAGTGAAGAAATGTGAAAACCACCACCATTTGTGTTTAATTTTTTTTTGCCCGTTATTTTTAGAGATAGTTCGGCGCTATTAACCTACAGTTTAAGCCTCTGTACAGCTTCCTAGCACTGCTAGTTTTCACACAAGAAGCCTTTTAGTGCAAAGTGGACGGCTACTAGCATGGTGGACGGGTACAAGACATGTTACCCTATGGTGTGACAAAATTCACTACATCTCAAATCGTTTTCACGACCCTCCTTAAGACTTCAGAAGAGCCAATGAGCAATATCTCTTTGTAAACCTACATGGTTAAACGTTCCACCATTCGAGGGCATTCAACGTCCATCTACGGGATCTACTCCCCATCTGTGTTCGTTGGAGCAGCAGGAGAGCGCGCAACCTTTAGCGCACTAAATGCACTCCAAATAAGCAACAGTATAAGAACCTTTTCCAGTGACTAGAGCCCGGATTCATTGCAGTTTCCGGCGTTAGTGCAATGAGAGCTAAAAATGAAATATATTAGGCCGTGTTCACATCGTAACGCGTTCACTCAAACTGACGGACACGGCGCGTTGATTTGAGAGAAGCAACTACAACAAACGCGGTATATATAGACAGAAGGATGGAGCATGTCTCTTTTTTTTTAACGCGCTGCGTCATTTAGGTTCAGTAAACAGAAATGATAAATGATAAATTTATCCTCTGCAGCGTTCACAGATCATGGACAAATCGACAAAGTTTTTTTTTATCTTCACTTTAATGATCAGAATCACTGGACAGTACGGTACTCTTGTTTAAGACAAGAAAACTAGAAAACCTGAAAATATTGTAAGAACACAGACGCCATCTTCGATTTGGAAGTCCAACTGATTTCTCTGTGCTGAGTTCTGTTCTGTCGGTTTATCAAGCAATAAATATTTTGAAAATAGGCTGTTCCTATCAAAATCAGTCTATAAAGATTATGGGATACGAATGTAACTTCAAACCTAGAGGAATATAAGCAGAAATGTAAAGAAACGATATCATAACTGAACGCGAGGCGTCATTCACATGAATGAACGATACTTCTACGTGTGAACAGAGACAAAAAAAATGACGCACAGCGCGTGCTCATTTTCATGATTGGACGCGTTACGATGAGGGACGTGTGAACTCATGGCACTTCTTATCACAGCCACGGGTCACAAGACTTCATACGCCATGATAATTGGTTCCCTTATGAATTGTTGTTCCATGTTTATGCAGGGGTAAAAATATAGGTAATTGAGTTGCAAAATCTGACTATTAAATCTTTATAAACTTTTCCGTTCGGGGATAGCTGCAGCATGGGAACAGGTAAAGCGGGATATTTGCAAGAATCAGTCTCGCCATTGGGGAGAATTGTCAATTAGCCCAAGCAAAATGGATATCGACAATTGATATAGGTGTCCGTTGATCCACTGAGAAGCTATTCCTGTTTGCTATCCGACTTTTCTTACATCTCTGTTAAGATATCGACAACATGGAAAGAGCCCAACGCAAAGCAACGAAATTGATACGGTACCTCAGCTGAGAAACTAGTCGTATGAACGTCGCCTAAGAGAACTGGGTCTGATCTCTCTCGAGCAAATACGACTCAGGAGGCAACTAATAGAAACATGGCTTCAACGACGTCCCTACAACGGGACTCTTTGAAAGAGACCTCAATGAACGCTTGCGAATAAACGGTCAAAAACTCAAGCATGAAGCTGGAAGAACAACATTAAATCAGCATTTCTTTCCCTATTTCATAATCGGCATTTGGAATAAACTCCCTTCCGACGTTGTAAGTGCGGAGTCAGTCAACTCGTTTAAAAATCGTCTTGACATACATTGGGAGAGACATCCTCCACAGCTAAGAACCCTTCCTCCACGAGTCACAAGCTCATAACCGCCAAAGCTTCCCAGGCCATCTTAATCCGCCTTCTTCTCGCTTCCGCTCCCTGTGCATCTTTAAGCTCCGCATATCAGTGGCTAACGATCATGCTTGCGTGCATTCATGATCATCTCTTTATCTGAGATTCTTCTCCCCCTTCTTTTTAGCTTTTTTCTGCCTTTTTCCTTTTTCCTCTTCTCGTTTCCCCTGTCCTCCATATCCTTCTAATATGATGGCAATAGCTCATAGAGGGCCATGGCGTAAGTTCTGGTGTCTCTTTGGGAATGGGCCTATTGGTTCGTCTACTGCTGCCTATCAAATCTAATCTAATTACACTTGCTGGGACAGCTTACGTTACGCATAACATTTTAATAAATCTTTTGGTACAGAAACACAGTTGTTGATTACAAGATTACAATAAAACGCTTAGACTGGCTTAAGCAGCTCATACAAGACTTGCGAATTTATGTAAACGTCAAGTCACTTTGACCACACACTCCAACTTGTAACTATGCCCAAATGTGTACATGTGCTGCAGATATATCCCCAATGGGGCCCAAAGATATATGCGGCTGCAGACGACCGTAGACAGCCCGAATTATGTGAAGCCATTGTCGGAAGGCGACGACAGCTGCATCACCCATGACACGACTATCAATGACATAAATGCTAACCCTGAATTCCCGAGCATCACTACGGCTTTCTTTGGGATTAGCATGTCTTCACTTCTTGATAACGAGAAAGTCCACTTATCCACTCGACCTCAGGGCGAACGGGGCAGGGTTTAAGTGTGCCACAGCGCATTAGCAGTGAGAGCCAACAAATCACAAAATGGCGAGATAAAGTTTCAGGTCAATGTAAAAGGCCCCACACACGCTCAGGGGGCCTGTCCGGCTGCCTGAGCAAAACAGCACTGTTCAGGCAAAACTGAGCGTGTGTGGGGCGTTCAGGCGACCTGCGCAGGCCGCCTGAAGTCGGCCTGAGCGAACCTGGCACTGTCAGATTTCTGCCATCCGGCCAGGTCGGTTTGAGCGTTTGTGGGCACAAGAGGCGGCCTTCAGATTTGAGTGCTTGCAACAAGCCTTTGATGTTCAGAATTTTCACGTCACAATTCGGAACGTTCCAAGAGTTTGGTGCAAACACTCAAATCTGACATAACTGCAATAGTATGTGAACGGTGGTGTGGATCTGGACAGCACAGCGTCAACATTTCCATCGCACACAACACCAGCAGCACTTCCGACGAAGAGCGTCACTTTTTGACTGACTTAATAGAACTCTATAAGGACAATCCCTGCCTTTGCAAAGTAAAGTCAAAAGAATATCGCGATAAAGAAAGAAAATGCAGCCTACGACATGCTTGTGGAAAATTTGAAAGAGAAAGACAGCGATGCAACTAGCGAGCTAATCACGAAAAAAATTAACAACATGAGGAGCTACTTTAGGAAAGAGTACCAGAATGTTTTGTCCTCTATGAAGTCAGGTAAAATATCTGCATATCATCATAAAATGAACTTTTCTTGATCTCACTTTCATGAAGTACTATGATTTTTATTTCACAAAACAGTTTACTTTCAAGCCTTTACTGGTACTTTGCCTTTTGTAACATAACGCTAGTAACCCCTTTCGTCTCTATCTATAGGGGAGAAGCCATGATGTTCATTCCACGGTCTCGGAGAGAAGTCGAAACTGAGAGTAGGCCTCTTTCTCGATGGTCTCGGCTTGAGGCGGACTGAATAGTGTGTGAGTGACACAGGCAGCCTGTCCGGCCGTTTCTTCAGGCGGCCGGACAGGCCGCCTGAACTGTGTGGGGGGGGGGGGCTTTACTTCTCTTACTCTTTGTAAAGGCTTCAGTTGATAAAAGGAAATTTGTGCCAATCAGTGTGGCAGAAACGACAGTACGAAGTTCGACCGAGACTCTTTGGATTCTAACTTTAATCGGCCCCAACTCTTTTTTCTTAACAACACAGGCGCATTTTCACCGACTCCGTGACCCCAAAAAGTGTCCAACTCCTAGAAACTCGGCAGCCCTGGTGTCAATCTTAATAGTAATTTCAGGCAGTACCTAATTAAGAAACCGTGCATAGGTGGACTGCGTGAACTAACAGAACGCACCACAAACCACTCATGTTCTCAAGGAATCCTTCGTATGGTCCAGAAAACACCTTTTAATTTTTTCTACTGGTGTTGCACTCGCTCCTATGAGGTACTGAAAATAACATTCTTCCGGGTGATCTCTAAATCTATGAACTTCTCGGCTCCACTCTCGAATAAGGCGGAAAACAGCATAACAGCTGTCACGCGGCTGCGCAGGTTACCCGCTCCAGTGGCCAGCAGATACACAAACACACACGCTGCAATACAGTACGGACTTTGCCGTTCACTGAGAAACAAGGAAAATGGCCTGGGAAACATTTTGTGACACCGCAAAGCGTTCACAGACAAATGGCTGGATGGAAGAAAGGCCGCTTATTCAAATCACCGATCCACTCGAAAAGTAGCAGTACCTGATGCGTCGATATCTACTTTTTCTTACCTTCACGCAAGGTCAATTTTTCAATTTTGCTGACAATTTAATAAATTGACATCACCAACTCTTTAGTGCGTGTAGGTAGTCCAATAGCTACAATTTTATCAGTGAAAAATGTATTCGGTTCAAAACAGAATTCGCATAAAATTACCGAGGGAGGGAACAATATGATAGGCTATTCGCTAATTATCACAGCTCTTCTAAGTAAAATTACAGCGGTACAACAGGCAGCTATACAGACAGAATCAGGGCATCACGGAAACCGCAATTGCTACTGTAAACAGATTAGTTACCAGTTACCCCAGCCTATGAGAACTTTTGGGTGAAAAAGTTTATATTATTCGCAGTATCAGTGATGAACCTGGTTGTGGTACCGAGCCATACGTACCCTAGCAAAATTCTTGGCGGCCCAAAAAGATAAAATCGTAAAGCAGTCTACAGGGCGGCAAAAACTCTTACAGCAATGGACGTCATTTCACAGGGAATGAATTCAGCCTTCCTATATAGGCCTAATCACTGCAGGGCGTTAAGGACCGGAAACAGCCGTAGCACGCAGAAATAACTGGAAAATCCATGTACGGAGAATTACTGCGCAAGAAAAAGTAGCTGGATAATAAAATAAATTTATTCGAACGAAACGGAAAAAAATGAAAGTGGGCAATGAAGAGGATTCATTGGAAACCTAAGAAGTAACTCTCCCCACCGATGGAGGCACGAAGACCCATTAGATGACAGATGACGATAAGAGCATTTTATAATCTAAAACTGGAAATGAAGCCAAGATGAATGAGTTCCAAAGCAAATTCTGGTGAGCAAGTCAAGTTCCGTAACACCTGCACCATTCACGGTTTTCTTATCGGTGAATACCTTACAAACATGATATCGGTATCAATGATATTCACCAAATACAACAGGACCAAGACGATACGATGCAGCAAATATAATGCACCACTCACATCTTCTGCCTAATGAAGCCAACCGTACACGAGAAAATCCATTATTGGCGGCGACATGCAAGTCAGGACCCACTCTCGTACCAATTAATCGAAACACTGAATGCAGCCATAGTAGTTGCGCACCTGGAGCTCTACACCTTATCGTGTTAGGTATACGACTCTTATATCGGCTTGGTACACAAGCAGATTACAGCAGAAAGATAAGAGACAGCTTAAACGTCAACGTGTATCACGATAAACTGTTGACAAATTCGTGGGAGCTGTGGTAGGAATATATCAATAAGAACAATTGTTGTGGTGAGCAATACTCTAATAAGCGTAGCGATGTTGTTGAGTCTGCAGGTGGAAGATCGCACGCCATCTCAGCAATACAATTAGCAAACGGCAAGGCTGTCAACCAGGGTAAAGTACACAACTTATTTTGGGTCTTGAAAAGAGCGGGTCTATGACAATGAATCCATATGTACCCAATATGTTCAGCGTGTAACCACGTTTGCAGCAACTACCTTCTATGGCGCACAGTGCTTGGCGGGATTAATCTCACTACAAAGTTGATTATATAGCCATCAGCTAAGTGCAGAAGTTACTTCAAAAAATTAATCTCACAACTATAGGTAAAATATAGAACTAACCCAGACGCTACTTCAGAGGATTATTAATAACTACAAAAAGTAAAATATAGAGCTGACCAATGAGAAAAATTCTATTTTGTTAAATAAAGAATAAACTCTTTGTTTGTTAACGAATACTTTGTATTACAGCAATTCGTGGTAGAAAAATATTTCTATCTGATACATATATAAATGATAGAAAGAGTGATGCACAACAATGAAAGCCTAGTTCGCCACCACACGCCCGTGACAGTGGCACACGTAATATATTCCGTCCATCGTGGTTAGTCAATTCCACACTTGAGAACAGTAAACGGGGAAAGAAAAGAATAGCATGCAGCAAAGAAAGATCGTCACTGGAAGAAGAAAACAGAAAGAAGTAGAGGGGGCACGAAACGTAAATGCTGAACTGCCTAACAGGCTACAGACTTGGAGCTAGTCATGTTTTGGGACCAGGAATCGGAGTCAAAAACAGGCTGAACCCCAGGAGACCGACTGGGTAGAACGTGGCCCACTTCGATTAGAAGAAATGAGTCAGGTTTGATAAGAGTCGAACTTTTGGGGGTTTCAAAGAGATGGGGTCGGAAACCGGCTCAAGCCAGGAGTTGGACTTGATCCATTTGGTTTGAAACTATCGCAACCCTGTTAACTACCTAGCTATTGCTCACGTAGTATATATGGTTCCCCATAGGCACGCAATTCCCTAGAAAATGGGATAGATGAATCTAACAACCTAACCCTACAGCCTATTGCTCGTCCCATAGGTACTTCCCGGTGGCTCGAATAGCACAACAGAAGAGTTTTCCTATGATGTATCTTGAGTAAATGTTAAGACTGTACAAACAATTCGGACGTTAGATTAGAGAATGAATCACTTCAAGATGTTTGAAAATCCAACGTGAAGAAGAAGCAACGACTTTTAGACACACCTGAAGCAGTACCTAGTAATGAAGGCGTCAACAATTAAGGAGATAGCATTTGTTTGTGTGTGTCTTCAAAGGAGATAGGTAGCTAGGGAGATACGGTATGCTGAAACACGATAGTGTGTCATTAATATAGGGACTTCATATTCCACAACAGGAAGAGGAATAGAGTGCGGTATGATAGAAAAATAGCAACTGGTAAATCTGATGTCCATGAATATGCCACTATAGGTATGTTTTACCTATTTACCCATGACCGCAAATTCGTTCTGAGCTTATGGTGCAGTAGAAACATATAAACTGACACGGAGCCACTACTCGATGCTTTACCTAAAACTGTACGCAGTGGATAAACTTTCAATATGCATTAAAGTGGTTCCCAAACTTATTATACTAGCAGCACAGGGCGCACATTTGAAACAATTACACTAGCCATTTCGGCGCACTTTGTTCCAAAGTAGGGAAATTTGACCCAGCACATATATTACCACAGTCGTACAACATCCTACAATTTTGCAATAAAATACTGTATAGATATTTAGTATTACATTACGCCCCATATGGCGCACCGCTTGAGAACAAGTGTTGTACGGCCATATTTAACCCTATAGCTACTAGGCAAATGAGCCATCAGGTTCTTGCAATAGTGCAACTTCTGTGAAACTTTATTCGGTATTATTTTAGAAAAGGCACAACAAGGAATTATGATATTTTAAGGTCATATATATAGCCATAGGTAAATAAGCACATTTCATGACATTTTACATGAATAACATTTATTGGGCTGACGCTTAATTTTCGAGGTATTTGACTTTGAAGTTCCCATTGTTTTCCTATGGGAGAAACTAACCGCACTCAAGAGTGCAATGGAGAACCGTTTTTTATAGGTTTTTTGGGGGTTAGGTTTCTACCAAAAAGCCTACTTTAATTGTCAATATTGTTGTTGCTCCTCTTGAAAAAAAAAAGTACAGTAAGGTACCTTGGGAATTTTGTTTCTAATGTATTAAGGGAAATATAGAACTACAAAGTCAAATACTGTGTCTCGAAATGAAGCATTAGCCCCAAAAATGGTATATATTCTTGTAAAATGCCTTAAAAATGTGCTTATTTACCTATATACCGTATGATCTCAAAATATCAAAATTTACTTTTGTACCTTTTGTAAAAATTTACTTTTTTATTTGGAGAGGGTGAGGGGTGAGACCGTGAGACAGTTGATATTATGTAGGCCTCTGTGGCAGAATGATCAATCCATGCTGGAACCAGCCAGAGCCAGGATTGGCAATGGGGAGTTTTACCAGCCCTGGCCAGAGCCCAGGATGTACAAATAGCTAGCTGCAATAACACACTAACGAATACCTACCTATGTTGCTAACAAACACAACGCTTACTGTTTACTACCAGTAGGGTGGGAAGGTAGATAAAATATCACCTACGTTACAGTTGGGTTACTCTCTATTTTGCAACAGCTTTAAACAGAGGGTTCTTGATTTACAACAGAACCCCATTATTATATTCCGGAGTTTAAGACTCCGTTTCCACCACAAAGGTCTTACAAAAGAAGGGACGTAGAGTATGACTATAGACCCCAGGAACTCATGCATAAGGGTGTTCCTACACAGGATCAATGCACATGGGATCAGCAAGTTGGGAAAAAAGAGAAAGAACAGATGAAAGTAAGATCAGTATTATTATTAGAGTCCAGGGTTAACCACCGCAGCAGCCGGCACGAAGGCGCTCTATAAGCAGTGATACGAGTTTTACTCGCATTTCTGCCGGAAATTCAATCTAATTGTGAACTCACAAAGTGAGTACTATACTAGTCTCAATCTGGGCGCAGTGCACTACTACTGGCGGGAAAAAGGCGCTAAAAGACAGTAGAAGACACTCAAGTGGACGGCTCCCTTCGTGGCCTTCCACACCAGAGAGAGTAGAGTTGTATCACGTACTAGGTCGGCTATCTCGATCGACAGCCCGCCTCACGCAAAAGAAAAGGGAAAAACAGAGAACCTACCCTAACTTTACAAAACTAACCTCGTCAGCAGGATCTGCGGCAACTCGCAACATCCCCTGTGGATAAGGCACAAGGAACCCTTGGGATCGTGAGGCTCAAATATATTGTGGCAGGGATAGGGCCCACCAGAATAGGCTACACCCCTGAGGGCAGTTAAGATCAGTAGGAGTATGAAATCATAAGGAAGCAACATGGACACGAAAGACAGATGTCTCAAAGGGCAAGCTCACGGCTAAGGTAACAAACATGGACCCCTGGGGCACTGCTCCAAATAACATAGGATGAGCAAACCTAAACTAATCTAACCCAACCCTATGGCCCATCTAGCTTGATGCCCCCTGAGGGGACCAGCAGAAAACTATTCTTAGGGTGCATTGCACAGTAATTTTGATGTTCATCAGGATTAAATTTAATTTTGCTTGCAGCACTCTCCCATGGCGGTCATTGCTAAATAAAAAGAAAACTAGGGTACCTACCTATAACAACAAATTGACCAAAGAATGTGTTTAACCGTGTCTGGGATTGTGTGATGATGTAGGTATTCTTATTTTGTGTATAGGGACACAACCAGTCGGCACTTTAGTAATCATGAAAGAGTTCAGTAAAACTTAATGTACCCAAACATCCTCCACCAATTTTAGATGGCTACAATTGCAGGCCCTGATTCAGTTTACACACATCAATTTGATTCAGTTTACACACATCAATTCTGATTAGCTACAATCCCCAGGTATGGTACTCACCAGCACTGAGGGCTGTAGGAGAGGTAGCAGGGTGAACATCTAATGAGCAGGCACCTATTGTGTCTATGGAAGACCCAGTGAGCTGATGACGATGCCGTGTGCCAGCATCGGTACTGCTGATGGCGGCTGGCATGACGCCAGGCATGGCAGTGCTGCGAGCGGTGACAAAAAGCTGCTGCTGAGGAACGCCGCTCTCCCTCCCTAGTACGAGTGATTCTAATTGTCCGTTGGTGGCCTGCACGTCAGTGAGCACTGTTGCACTGCTGTGTGCCTCCCTGTGAAATAAAGTGCATATCTTTTTAATTGCAGCTATACTCTCACCTCTTACTTTCAAGGCATCAATGAGATCTCTTATTACTTCTTCCCAATTAGCTACTAGGGACACAAATTTCTTAAGCAATTGCATCTCAGAATCCTTACCACCTTATGGGGTGGAAGCACTCCGGTTTGAAAGCACAGCAATAATGTATTGACTGCTAATACAGCTAACTGAAAATAATTACTTCCACCAAGGAGGTAATGTTTTTGTCATGTCTGTATGGCTGTTTGTCTGTCACCAAGATCATTCAAAATATAATGAACAGATCTTTAGAAAATTTACAGGAACTGTAAGGCATGTTAACAATAACAGATAATTAACTTTTGATGAAAATCATTTCATGTTGGTTTTTTGCCTATTTTTTCTTAGGGCCATAACTCAAAAAGTTATGGATGGATTTTCATGAAATTTATGTGAGTTGTTATGTGATTAGTCTATCTGTTCGTTTTGGTGTTGATACAAGGAAAATTATAGCTTAGGAACAAATTTGAATATTTCGTTACCATTGCCTTGCTTGACGGAGTTATGCACTCTCAGAGTGCTCTCTAGTTAATAGTTAACTAATTTGTTTTCTGTAAGCTTTACATCTACCAAGTAGCCTAATAAATAAGCTTACTTACTGATACAAGATTCATGAGATCCTTATCCTTCCCTCAGGGAAGGGGTCATTCCTAAAAGCACCCACAGCAAGGAAAATTACTTTCTGTTGCCCTCCTGATAGCATGTATCTAATACTACCTATTATAAAACTGCAATAGCGTTATATTAGTCAATATTAACTGGAGGAAGCTTCTTCTTAGGAAGATTTGCTGGAGTTGCAGTACCTACTCATAATAGCTACAAATACTCGAGTTTGTGACCCAATTTATCTACTAGGAAGAGCCTGAGGGAAGTCTCCCTGCAGGGAGCTTATAAACAGGACTACTCAGCACTTCTCGGGTCGAAAACGTCCAGTACTACACTCCTGGGCGAAACATATGCCGGTAAAAAGACTCCTGCAAGGAAGTCCCTATCTGGCTTTGCGGCTCGAGAAGGAAGCCAGATTAGACGCTAGCCTCGCGTCCGATCTTTGGATCCCCGTCAACCTCTGACTGGGGTTAAAATTGTATCTTATAAACAGAACAACTCTTGTTTTGACCTGGAGCTTCCTTCTAGAAACCAAAAACTGCATCCCTCACAGGAAGCAGACTATGAATCTACAACAATCTGTAGTTGAAGTTTGGATTTCTTGCTAAAGGATAGGCCAAAGAGTGCTGTTCTTAGACCTTCATAAGGAGGGCTTCCATCTGGGTTACAAAAAGAAGCAGTGCTAATAAGGCTTCAAGGGCCCCCTTAAGTAACATCCAAGTGTAGGACATGCTAGACCGATATTCAATGCTGAGCCTTCCTGAAGGAGTCCAGAAGAATGGTTTACTTCACCTCTATTTCAAGGAAACTCAGAACTGGAGTAATTTCCTACCGCTTGGATTCCAGTCTTGGGGCCGCTGCGGCTACGTTGATCTAATTGCTGAACTAAGTCAAGGACTTTGGCTTCAACTGTCTTAGGCGTACTGTCTTTCTAGATCTCAGGGTGAAGTCTTTTCTAAAGTAAACCCCCCAGGTCCTGGAAAACAGACTAATTTGGAAGACTAAGTTTTTTAACAGGGGCCAGTCAGCCCCAGAACTCTGGTATCCAACCTCTGGTACATTGTCCTGCTAACCACCATAGCAGGGGCAGTGAATTGCTCCAGCAAAAATGACAACTCATTCTAGTCTTCAACTGAATGTTTCCCTCTGGAGTTGACGGTCAACAGCTCACATGTAACTTTTGTTGAAGTTCCGAAAGTTTGGAGAATTCTGGATACAAGCTAACTCCCAAAGGTGCTTGAACAAACAACTATCCACCAAGCAATCTTATCTCAGAGCTCAAGAGACTATGAGCAGCAGTCTCTTCCACTGCCCCTTGATAATTTATCGTGAAGATTAGGCAGCGGAAGGCCCCTAGGAGACCTGAGCTAAAATCTCCAAGAAGGGAATCTGTGCATTTGTGTCTGTGTCTGTGAAGGATAGAGTCAATGCTTGGACCTCCGAACTGCTTAAATCTCACCCGACTGTAGACAGTCGGAGCTATTTCACCTGTCGGCTGATAATTGTTTACCTGTGCACCACAGAGATATTGCTTCCTGCGGCCGAGTCCAGCAGGACCACACAAAAACGTCACAACCTCTAAAGGTAGCCTTTTGCTAGAGCAAAGAGCATAATCATCATAACTTCAGGGCTTCTGCAAAGTTTCTACAGTACCTCTTTCTTTCCCGGGATTATAACCCGTCTGGTTCTTAGGGGGATACACCCAGTCCCAAAGGAAGACCCCCTCATGGGACTAAGTTCAAAACAGGTTAGCTACTATATATCTGACCCAGCCTGCAGTGGAAGTCGCAATCCCTGATAGCTAAAAGGCCAGAGATGTTTCCTTACAGGATTCAGAAAAATAACTAACTCCTATGCAGGGTTGCGGAGTCGGAGTCGGCCGGAGTCGGAGGATTTGAGGCGGAGTCGGATTCTCACTTGCTCTAGGAGTCGGAGTCGGAATTTTTAGCCCGACTCCGACTCCGGAATTCAACTTATAAACAAATATCATTTAATTCTGAATTTTCAGTAGCTAACAGGTTTGAAGAAAAA
>LQNS02000137.1:13055848-13065957 GCA_001587735.2 Parhyale hawaiensis | reverse complement strand
TATAGTTATACACGCATCTCTTCAACATTACTCACCATTGAACTAATAGAACCTGGCCTAGTCTAACGTAGCTTAAAACAAACCTATCCATTTATGAGTGATTCAATTCACTTATTGGTTGGGCACTGCGTGCAATGCTTGGTGACATTTACTCCCTGTAACATGTGCATAAAGTACACAGAGACTCAATATAAACTGCTAACACACGAGCAATTTTCACATGTTGCTAACATCGAAACCAAGTTCAAGTACATCACACACCTTAATAGATGCCAATTATTTATGAGAATAAACTTCACGGCAAGTAAATAGTCAATTTACATAGTTTTTTCAGAGTTTGCATCCGAGTGCAACACCATTACTGACCATCACCCTTCGCCCCTCCTACTGTGGCCTGTGACCTGCCACACCATTGGCTGCCTTGAGACTGTACTTGCTGAAAGGTTCAGGAAAAAAATTCGCCCCCGGGCAGATGCACCCCAGTGCAGGACAGCTAGTCCAGGGAGGCATTCACACCAGCTATAGATACCTATTAATCCCTAAACAACTAATTAGACAACCCATACCTAAACCATGCTAGTTCTCACAGCGAAGCCCAAGTAAGTTAGGAACTTCTTAATCAGTGTTAAAATCATTTACCCCTAATAGCCACCTCTCTCTTACCCCACACCCTTGCCAGGTACTCCTTGAAACACTCAGTCATCCTCACACTTGCCGCTATATCACATCCAAGCATTCGAGTCAACAATTCCAGGCCCATTCTCTCTTACACCACTCCTTGTGCACCATACAATTCCAGGACCACTCGCATCATCACCTCTCGTTCCTGTGAATATGTGGCACACTCCAAGATTAAAGGCTCTACACTTTCATCCTCACCCCCGTCACACATTTGGCACACACAACTTCCTATTTCAATCCACCGATAAGTGCGAACATTCACACTGAGAGCCTGAAATCGTGCGTGGAACAGCAGGTCGCCACCTCTACTTCCATCATACCAAATTCACACTTAGGACATTCTTTTTTCCTGTACCATACTAGTGTTGACTTTTCTTCCATACCTCCTCGCCATTTATCTAGTCCGTATGTCAGCACTCACCTATCAATTTCTTTCCTCCACTGCAGCACACTCCAATCCAGACCTTCCCCTACTTCCACAAGCACTCGCCATTCATCTCTAGCCAGTCCAGGTACCTGGCGTGTCCACCTAACGTGCAGGCCACAAACATCAACTGCACGTCTTCACACTTTTTCCCATTTGCTCTAGCGAACATTCCACAGGTGCACCTTCCTAGCCCACCTTCCACTATCCATACGTTTCAGTCGTACTTTATTTATACATAGTTCAGTATACCCTTCATCATGCGTTCCTTAAATGTGCTCCATCTCATATCCCCTCTGAGTGCCTCTGTTGCTGTCCAACTTGGTGCATTGAGAGCTGCCCTAGCAACGCTTGTTTGTATCACTTCTAGTTTGCTGATATCACTCTCATTCCAATTTCCATGGCACAACATTCATACCATACATCACATTTAGTACAGCCACCACTTTCCAGATCTCAGAATTTCATACTTGCAAGCCCTTAAGCGGGCCGCACTACACAGTCGCCCCAACCATTCATTTGCCTCGCTTACTTTCTCATGTTTAGTTCTGTCACATCCAAGTTCATCCACCCATACACCAAGATATATGTAGTCTCGGTGGTGAAGTGACAACGGTTCGGCATCGCATCAACGGAGGCCCGGGTTGTGGTAATGGTAGCTGGGTTTTGTATCATGAAAATTACTTTCTGGCTATCTTAGCAATAAACTTACACGTGTTCAAACAGCATATCCAAGCTACAAAGTACTGCCGTATTACCGACTTCCAATTGGTGAGGGGGCGTATGCATAGGTGCATACCTTTGGCATGATGAGTCTGTGCCATAAACGCAAACTACAAAATATTTCAAAACCTAAGCTAATGACGGGGGAGATTTTTAAATTGTTATTTGGGCGTCATCACTCCTCAGCCGGAGATCCTATCGATTTGCGATTATAGTTGCTCAAACTTAAAGAATCAAGCCGGAGTGAGGAAGTAAAAGGGTGAGGCACTCACGGTCTCTCCAAATCAAAATTTAGGCTCAAAATGTTCGAAAATTTTGAGTCAATAGGGTCAAATTTTATGACAAAATACACATTACACCAACGAGAAAACTTACGTAGAAGTGACGATGCAAGCCGAACTGTGAGGCCTTCCATTGGATCTGACGGATGTGGCCCTGGCAGTGACACGTGGAGATGAGCTAATAGTCTGCAACGAAGGCATGCGAAATTCACCTCAATGGACACTAAGTTTGACGAATTCCGTTTGTTTCTATGTAATTTGTACCTAAAATGTATGCTGCCAATGTTCTGACATCCTTCTGGCAGCACTTCTCGAAATCAGTGTTTCAGTAATACAGCAAAAACAGTCTTTCAAGACCGAGGCACACATAAGTCATATGCTCTTCGTTCATATTGTAAGGCATCCCAATATATTTCGTTGTGTAACTGTAAACATACCCGCATGTACACTAAACGTATTTAATTGGTAGGTATAGCCGTTAAGTCGGTTTGCTAAGCAAGGGTCACTAGTAAAGTTTCGGAAGTCTCTTCAAGTTTGGAATGAAAACTCAGAAAGCTGTCCATTTTTCACTACTTTAAGGAGATGCAGCAACGTATTCGAACGCAGTGAAATACGAACCTAGAATATGAACTAGGCTTACCCTGTGAACGGGCCATATGATGATACACGGAGTTCTGTAAAGCGAATCGGAATTGAGAATGTGTTTGTTTCATACATAGGCCTACCTCATAAAACAATATTCAACGAACGTTTTGAGTTCTCCCAAGTACTCACCTTGATATCTTGAGGTGTGATAGTAGGCACAATGGTAGCAGGAATACCTTCATACTGCAAAAGGAAGGATTTCGGATAAAAAGTTAGAAGTTAGAATAGCTAGTAGCGGAAAAGACTATAAGACTTAACACGTATTAGCTTTCTCCATTTTCGATCGAGACAATCTAACACCGTCATCGATCGACACGGCGTAGATACGTTGCGCTATGTTTATTACGCTTAACTTATCAGTAACTTCAAGGAGGTGCGTTGGTTGGTTCCGACATTTTGAATTGTCAGGCGTTAAACCTAAATCGTATGGCTCCAATTAAAACGAGGGAATGTCCGATCGAACTCCGCATTCAATAAAAGATTTTGTACGGCGTCAAGCGTCATGACGTCATAACGAACCCTTACAAAACGTGGCAACTTTGAAAAACTAACACTCCTGTCTGAAGTTTTCGAAAAATCAAGCCTAATGAGCTCAGCTGTAACCCTATTACACATTGCCACTCGACGGTCCTTTGCTTTCATAAATCACTCGAGAACGAAGCGAAGAGAAGTGATGTTTTCGTTGAAGATTTAAGTATATTTGTTTGTCCACCAAAAAAGAGGGAAAAATTGTTAAACAATTTTCGTAGTATTTTGCAGGGAGTCTTGTGGTTTGACCATGATAGAAACAATGCCAAAACTCTACAGTAAGCTGGCCATCAAAAATGAGTGCGTTGAAATGCGCCGCCCACCGCGGGTGATGGTCTTACGCCACGAGGCGTTCTAGTTTCCTTTGCGTTGGTATGTTTGTTTGTCTGTCCACCCAAAGAGAGGCAAAAGGAGTTGAACCATCATCACAACCTTTTTCAGGCAGTCAGGTGGGTTGACTGAGATGTGTAAAAATGCAGAGCTAGCTGGCCATCAAAAATAGCGGCGTTGAATTTGCTACTCCCCCTACCCATCCCCCGTGGGTAATAGTGTTACGCCACGAGGCGATCCACTTGTCTTTAATATTTATCACGACTTTGAATTGTTATGGATTGAGTGTTTGGTAGTCTAAAGCATAAGCGGTTGGTAATTAACAACCGACGCTAAGTGGCGAACATAACGCTCAGAAGTCTAGACAAGTTAAAAGTTAGAATAAGATTATTTCGACCGAAGAGAACGAATTGAAGCCACTTTTAGCCTATTCAATACTAATATAACATCTTACGGTACCTATATATTCCTAAAAATAATTATTAAGTCCTCTATGACTATGAGAACATAATTGCATTGCAGCAATAGGAGAGCAGCTCAGATTAAACAATATCGTTACATTAGGTATGGGTGCACAAAACACAGTATAAGAGGTAGTCTAAAACTAAGAATACAACAAAGAGCGAAATCTTTCATTCTCAAAGCATTTAACTCTAGAATATCTCAACAAATGAGGCACAGCGAGGGCGATTTAAGTCACGTTCACGAACTTCAACTTGGCAGAAGTTCAGTCACGGGCAAGGGCGTTGATTTCAGCACTTTGCATCGGGTTGAAGGTGCTAGTCGCAACTCAATAACACGTGCGACTGATGAAAATTCATACGAAACAAAATGGATTTTTTTTCCTCAAGAGTAATCGATTTACGTTTACTGGCGAAGACTCGAATCAAAGAAGAGAAAATAACGAACTTGGCTGGAGTTCTGGGTGCGTTTAAGATCATAATCTTAGCTCAACTCACTCCCGCAGTGCCAACAGATAACATTTCAAGTCAACAGATACATAGACAATTTGCCCATAGGAAAGTAAAATATTATCTTGGTTCACTTGATACACAAACTGTGAAGAAATAATATTTTCGTATTAACTAATCAAATCAAGTAATAGTTGATTACAACTAGCTTCATGGAGTACAGCATCAATATGACACACAAAAAAAGAATTTCTTCTCTTTTGCTAGTAATAACTCACTTTATAATCGGACCTGAGTTCGCCATTCCCCTGACTGCCAGGGGTGGTGGCGATGTGGCCAACATCGCTGGCGCCACTGGAACTTTTCGATGTTTTCTTGTGTTTACCGCCGTCACTGCCAGTCCTGCACTGCGTGAACGCTGAGAAGAAGGCCCCAAAACTGCTCTTACGCTTCTCTGGCGTCGCGCGAGGAGTCTTTTTATTATTGGGACTTCGGGACCCTTCGCGTTCGCCTCTTGGACTGCGCAACACCGCCTCTAAACTCTGAGCAGAGACCGTGGCTCGAAACTTGGCCGAATCCTTGGACGGTTTCTCCCTCTCCTCGGGCTTGGGCGACTGGCTGAGGCGGCGCCAGAAGGCCTTGAGCCCTCGAGGTTTTCGAGTGGGAGGACGAGCTGTCTGAGGAAGCGTACTCGCTTTGGCCTTGTGCTCGGAGCGAGAGGGGGTCACCGTCGACATGTTAGCAAGGCTACGGCAGGGGCGGGTGATGGAGAATACGTGACTGTACCTGAAAATTGTGACGAAGTTCATCACTAAACATTATGAACAGAGGTTCATGCTTCATAGAAACAAACGATGAAACAAAAACAGCACAGACTGGGTGCTTTGAAGAGGACAGATTGACCAAAAATGACAAAGACTTTTAAAATGATACTTTTTTCTAAATAATTTGTTATCTTATCTACTGCGTTCTATTATACTGACTGTATCTCAGCATACACTGAGCATAAACCATACCGTCCTTCTAAATAAAACGCGAGGCTGAACAATCTTACGAAGTTATGCCTCAATTCTCACGTTTTCTTCATTGGTTAGAGTTACAGAGAATAGTTTACCAGTGACCCAAAGAAACTCACGAAGTCTGCATGACATGCCAGTATGTAGCTACTTGAAAAAGGTAATAGCAAAATAAAGCATACCGCGCATTTCATTTACTACACTAAGTCGTAAAGCGGATTTAGATTATATTCTGAGATTTTCCTTCGATTTGCTTTCGCTGTTGTGGTCATTGACGATAATCAGGACGTCTGCTCAATGGAGCCATACAGGGTCTTAGCTCGCTGACAAGCACAAATCAAAGAATTTTTGCAATAAAAACCTTCATGAGAAAAATCTGCTTTCCAAACACTACAGCGCTACCATTTAAATGCTTATTACCTCCGCCAAGGAGGTTATGTTTTCGTCGTGTTTGTCTGTCTGTCTGTTTTTTGTTTGTCTGTCACCAGGATAACTCAAAAAGTTACGAACCGATTTGAATGAAATTTACAGGGACTGTTAGGTATGTTGGGAGGAACAGATGATTAACTTTTGGTGAAGATATGTCCATCCGTTTGTTTGTTTGTTTGTCTGCGTCATTTTTCTCGATGCCATAACTCAAAAAGTTATGAATGGNTATAACTCAAAAAGTTATGAACGGATCTTCAAAAAAATTGAACAAGCTGTTATTAATATAAAAAGGCACAAATGATCAGATTTTGGAGTTTATGCAAAGAAAATTATGGTTTCAGAACCAATTTGATTTTTTGCTACCGTTGGCTCACTTGGCGGAGGTATGCGCTCTCAGAGTGCTCTAGTTACTGTTAAGAACTCCAGCGCTTACTTAAATGTACATCACTCGCAGAATCAATAACGTGAACTCTGAGCAAGATTGTCAGCGATAATCTGAAGTAGTCCGTGCTTTCAACTATAAAATACGAATGGCGATTCTTCGGCTATGTAGCTTTTTCGCGTGTATTTGCCAAAGGATAGGCAATACAATAATTCTAAATTAGTGAGCATGATGTCCAGTCTCACATAATGATATTCAAGACAAAGACAAGGGAGCTATAATCATTTCTTTTTGTATGTCCACGACTATGGGGAACTCACGTATGTAGCCCAAGCAGACCTACGGTGGTCTCGTACCCCACCAGTTTGAATGTACGGTGGACACTACACACTTGCAGCCAGAGTAAACAATTAATGTCTGGAAAATACTTTTCTAAAAGCAACCACCAAAAATTCGCTTTCTTCGAGTAGATAAGGACCCTTAAGTATTCTTGAGAGTTCCTATCTATGGCCTTGCTATGCTAAGGATGGCTATCTACTACCTTGTTGGGAGTCACTTTCTAGGACATTATTGGTAGTCACTAATACCGAACTATCTAGGATAACATTGGACGCTATTTTCTAGGACCTCGTTAGAATCACTACCTAGTCACTATCTACAAACACTAGAGAGACGTTAGCACCTGACGTCACGAGCGCTGGCGGAGGCGTGGAGTGTAGTGGTGGAGTAGTGGGAGCGGGAGTTGGCCGACGAGCGCCTGGATACGAGCAGGGCCAGCAGGCAGCCTTCCGACCGACTGACGGACGGCCTAAGGATTTCACTCTTGAGCAACTGACTGCACGACTTGCTGCGGCCCCACACACCTGCGGATGATATGACAATGATCAACGTACATGTACTGGGCAGGGAAAAGGTAATTGAGAATTACTTAGATAAAAATAAAACATTTAGTAATGGCATTGATGTCTGTGTAATCTCGCGTATACGCGTCAGGTGGCTCACCAATAATCTTCTTCAATGACTGCGCATGAAACACGAAAAGATTGAATTCATTAATTCATTTATTCTTGGAGCTTAAGAACGACAAAATCCGAAAAAAATTTTTGTCAAACCCCAAATTCGAGCACTCGTAATATCTTCAGACTACGAGTGTAGGGTCAGTAGCTAAATTACACTATTATCGTTTCACCCAGAGCTTACTTACGCTAAATAAAGCAAGAAAATCCTGCCTAGTATAATACTGTACTTTTATGTAACGGTTAAGTTCAGCGTCAATAAGACTATAGGCTTTATCGGTACAGTTTGCGTTTACATAAAATAATTAGGACAGCCAAATTTGAACATATTAGCATATAATATCAGGCAATAAAGGCTATATGAGCTGCAGCAGCTGAAGGGATTAAACCTTCAAAGGCTACATCGCTACAAGGGGGTTTTCCCTTAGGAATACTATAGGACTAAGTCCCTTTGACCGCCTGGGTACAGTAGGGTCAGTATAGGTCAGAGTGAAGACTAACTCACCGGTGTGAGTGAGGCGCCTCCAGGCGGGGTGGAAGGGCGCCGGCAGCCAGCGAGGGAGCGGCGAAGGAGTGAGCAACAGGGGGCGAGAAGTGAAGGTGGGCAGTTCGAAGCGAGGGTTGACATATGAGGCACTTCTGTAGGGAGACAGGCGATTATAGGCATTTCTAAAGTTTGTTACATGCTAACTGTACATAAAGTCTGAATATAAAATACCTTTGCTTTCGTGAGCTCCAATGCGATGACATAGACACGGTATCCATTTCGTAGATGATTTGCTGTGATTTCTGTTATGAAATGAATTAGGTTACGAAGCTAATTAACTTAAGATTAAATGTCGATTACATATATATTCATATTAAAATAGCGTTTGTTCTTTTTTTTGTTTCGACGAGGTTTGGGCATCAATAAATACTACTGTCGATACTAATTATACAACTGGGGATGCACGAATACATAAATATTACATATAACGGTAGACTGAAATAGCAGGTTATATTTGGGCCGAGTGACGACGAACTGGCGAGTGTGTAATACATGTACTACCTTAGAGGTGTGATAATCGCGAGGGCAGAACACGGCAAGCACAAAGGAGCTTTTGTGCTTGGCAGGGCCTCCGTCGTGAAAAGTAAACAATTGGCAGAATGTGTCATAGAGTAGACCACTGATCTACCGAATACCAGTCAGTCAACTGAGGATCGCCAAGCTGACTGGATGGCGTTAATTCGGGTTCGCTGACAGTGAGATCAATTTTCTGTAAAATCGTAAGCAATGGCCCATCGGTGTAAATTTGTATCCACTGAAAAACATATAGCTACCCATTAGAGTACCGGATTGATGCCCTGTCCTTTCTCATTTCTGTCAAGCCGGGCTGTTATGAAGCCCTTTGAAACCCATTGTGTTTGTCATTGTTAATTTGTAAAATCGATTTAAATGAATTTGGACAAACTGAGTAGCCGACGGGACTGAGTATGATAGTGCGATAAATTTGGCAGCGCCAGGTTTGCATACATATCTCTTTGTTAAGACAGAAACAGCAATGTGAAGACAAACGAAACTACATTAAAATTGGGAGATGCGGTGAGTCTATATTCTGTGTCATTTGAAGCGGCTTCAGCGTTTACTTTAAATTTTTATGTGGATATAATTTGAATTAAATTTGAAACAGTGAAGTTTAAGATAAAGTTTGAAATTCTAAATTAAATAAGTAGAAGGAGTGATATCACGCTCTGATATAGTTGAAATAGCTGCAGAAATATAAGATAAAGAAAATTCAACATTCTAGCGATTGCTGCCTTTCTCATCCACAAAGGAGCGGGCTCACCACAAGTATACTCATCACGCATAGACACCACTAGAACTTCTGCCCTCTCCGCGCCTTGGCATCCAGCTGCACATTCAGGCTGTGTGAATAGCTTCCACTCTCGCGTTTATGAGCCTGCCGTCACTTCTTGTGAAGATTGTGAACTGAAGCCGCATCAAAGGGAGATCACCACAGATGTTCTAAAGTTTTGTACTGATATTTTGTTTAATGTATACGAACGCAGATGTTCAGGTTAATAGAATTTTCATGGAGTGCCCGACTTTTGTCTGAGTCCGATTATATAGTTTCCATTGTGGTTTAGATTTCTGCGTAAATGTTCGATGATATTTAATACTAGGTAGATTTGATGATGCCTTTGATTTCCCTGCAATTTAGGCTCGTCGCTGCCATCTTCCAGGTGAGACAAGGTTATTTGCCATGTGCATGTTAAATTTATGGTTATATGATTAAATGTCGGAGGTTGGCTGTCCTCCTAATGTTCGGTAGTGAGCGTTGTTGGTGAGGCGTTGGGATTTTATTTTCCCAAGTGTACTATAATTTCGTGTCCAAATTAATCCCAATTACGTGATATATTATTGAAAATTCGAGCCGGCGAGTAGGATAGAAATATTAATGGAGCTGTCAGACTCTAGACCATCATCACATGAGCTAATAAAGAAGCAGTAGCTCAATTGCCAGCTCGCTCGTGTCAAATTCTTTTTATATCTCATTACATTTTCATTAGCTTTGATTTTTTGATTAATTGTTAAATTAAAACCTTTTTTATTGTTCCCAACACGCCCATGCTTATCATACCATATTATTATTATTATATTGAGTAGTTTTAGTCTCCGTCTCCACAGCAACGGCGATCTAACAGAGGAAGAAGCAAGGGACACATAGTGTGACGATAGACACGTGGAACCCATGCACGAGGG
>LQNS02000137.1:13031245-13055793 GCA_001587735.2 Parhyale hawaiensis | reverse complement strand
GGCCTAGCTAATGGCTAAGGTAACCTACACAAACCCCCTGGGGGCGCTACTCCCCATAACATAGGATGGGCGAACCTAACTAACCTAACCCTATGGCCCATCCTATGCCCCCTGAGGGGTTATCATACCATAACAAATGTGATTTCTGTTATTATAATTATCATTATTATTATTATGAACTAAACCAAGGCTATCGACATACGTTGCATGTTCGTTCATAGAGATAGACGACTCTCTATCAATCAACATTGATCAGCAGTGCTCTTTCGGCGTATCTCCGACTCCGCACAGAGGAGTCCCTCGTGCATCAATAGCTTGGGTAGCTACAGCCTACAACCTTTTCAGGCAATCCCACGAAAAGAAAATCTATTTATATCCCCATAGACAGAAGGGCTTAAGCTGAAACAACGCCCAGGCGGCTTTCCCTGCCGACGCCGCACGTATCCTGTCTCCGGCGTGTCTGAAAAGTCTGCCGTGCTGAGCTAAAACGAGCGTTCCAATTAGCAAGTGAAGCGCAGCACGTCCAGTAAACAAGGGGAGACAAACCAGCTTCTGCCACGCCCACCGGATCAGCGACAGCAGGCCAGACAGCACTGAAATTGCGTAATTTTCTGCAGAGAACGCAAGTGACAGCCGAGAGAGCATTGAAAAACTGCATAGTTAATTTTCTGTAAAACGTGGCAGTGGCAGACCTGACATTATGAAAATAGAAGTTTTGTAGAGAAACGAATGGTGAAAAGCCGAGCAACAATGGAAGTTGAGTAATTTCTGCAACAAATGCAAGTGAGAGGCCGCACGCTACTGAAAATTGAGAATTTTTTGTAGGGAATGCAAGTGATATGGTACGAAATTACTAAAAATTGCTCAACTGTCTCCAGCGAACGTAAATGAGACAGCAAACAACATTGAAAAATGTTTAACTCCTTGTATGGACGTAATGGCAGCAGGTTAGAGAACAACGTAGAGAGCGCAATTTCTGTCGGGCACGCGGGATGAATTTTCAAATACTGGTACTTAAAATAAAATTACTTCCACAAATCAAGGGACGCTATTTTATACAAAAGGGAAAACTCGGAAATTTCGGTAAAGAATGCAGTCGTACTTCTAGAATACATACCTACATATACCTGACTTGGCATGTCCTTACTCATTTGTTCAATTGTGTTTAGACGCCTCAGATTGAACTTGTAGCACACGAACATCATTCAACAACTACAATAACACTACACGCTACGATCTGCGAACGGATTTGATAAAAGATAAACTTCAGGCCATTAGTTTTCAAAGCGGCCATCGCACGAGCAATTACCTTGGTTAATACTGTGACAACCAAACCAGCTGGTACACCTATGGAGGCAAGAATTCGACAGCTGGTACTATACGGTACACGCTACAGTTTACGTAGTAGGTAAGTGAAACACCGTGGTCAGCCATTTAACATTCTATTAGGCCACTGCATGAACATATACTGCGGTCAATACAGCAGGAGCTCCTCAGAGAAAACTCGTGAAAGGGAAACCCCCGAAACTGAGAAAATCAGAAATAACGTAGACAATTATACGGCGCCATCTATCGTGATTACCACTAGCTACAACCGGATGCCACATTGAGTGGCCAGTAAAAAGGAGTAGCAAAATTAATAGTATACTCAACTGTACGATTTCTTATAGTGTTAGCAAAACATATCTATGACTTTTCCACTTGGTCATAGTATACGGAGGCCAGTGGCTACTCGAGCTAACAAACTAACCGGTAGTGAAAGAGGCACCATAGTTCGGCAACTGCCATCATGCGGCGCACGTTACGGTGTGCGTATAAAGTGCACCATGGTTTTTATCCATTCGGTCGCGGTACAAGGTGGCCAGTACTGGAATGAACAAACTAACCGGCAGCGGCACAGCCCGTCCCCTTATCTGCAAGTCCCCCGTAAGTCACGACAACATTTGCGCTCGTCACGACATCACGTGGCGACTCGTGCCTGTGGCAAGACACGCACACGGCAGCAAGAATGTCACGTCTTGTGTTAGGGTAAAATTTGCCATAATTACATCAACTTATCACGCACAACGACTGGTGTTGGAATAACTGCCTTAAGTCACACGACTTACAAAACATCGCTGCAGTCTTGAAAAGGCGATGAAATTAAGTGAAAGGAGCGAAAACACATGTAACCGCAAAGGTGAAAAGGTGAGGGTGAAAATAGCTAGAACTATGTATTGCACGGCTCGTAACATAGCTAGCTTCCATCGTACATACATGAACCATGATCAAAGCTGTAAACAAGTCGGCCTTCAATTAACATAATGCCAAAGTTATTATACTGAGAGCTGTGACACCTCAGGGGGTCGGCAAGTGCAAGTCAAAATAAGCAGCCACAGAAGCCATACTGTGAGTACCTATGAGAATACGTCTCGTTTTATTAACAGGTAAACACACGCTGCGGTGGCATGGGCATAAAGGAAGCCAATTCCTAACAGAACAGTAAGATTCCGAACACAATTAACCCACAAATGCAATAACCGGAAACATCTCGTGACCCATTTTACAAGCATTTGAAGCTTTTCACAAGAAATCTTGCGTTATCGCACGCTTGGTAACAGAGCTTGCTGCTACTATTAGGTTAGTAACAGGAATTCCAACACACGGTGTGGTGTTTGGCAAGCAGAATACCCCCTCTCTCCATTGGGGAAGTAGGCGCACTACATTTCCAACCGACGCGATATGAGCGAGGGAATTACCTTGATACGTTTCCAATCCCCCCCGAAAGAGAGCAACATTTTATATTTCCAACATTTTGCAACATCCAAAAGAGGCCTGCAATGGTCAGCAGTATTACTGTACTTTGTTATACTGTGTAACTGCAGAGCATAGCTACAGTATAAGCTGTGCACTGTGCGAAATGATATACAGTGCTGCTTGGGGGCAAAATGGGGAAAAAACTAAAGCCATTACAGTCTAGAAACGGGGACCGCATTGAGCGCACCAATGATGAGCGAGGTTTGGCTGCGTTTTCATAATGCAAAAAGAAAATAAAACATCTAGCTACAGAGACTGAGTTTGAAGCACAAACGCTACGCCATGATCGATCAACGTCAAAGCAGAGAATATACCACACAGCCGTGTGGTTGATTTATGGTTGCAGCCTCATAAATCATTTTTAGGAATAGTACCATAACTATACTACTACTGGGAACGGGGCCTAATATATTATTTCCGGTAGGTTCTGAAGGCCTTACGAGTTCAATTTTTTAGGAATAGTAGGTACCATATAATACTACTAGTGGAAACGGGGTTTAATATTACCTGTACGCTTTAACGGCCAAACGATTTCTGCCGCTTAACAAGCCCATTTCTAGATAGCCTACCTAGCGCTCATTATGCTAACGCAACGTTACCGTACACACGAGTGTGACCAACCACACCTGTACAACCAGAACGCATGAGTGGATCAGCAGCACGAGACAGCTGGCTCACAGGGAGCACGAGACAGCTGGCTCACAGGGAGCGGCATGCCAACAATGCGATGACACTCCCATGCTGTAGACCTGCCAAGTCTGTGTGTGTGTGTGTTCCTCACTGCTTTAGTAAGCAGGGTTAAATAAGCGAGCTTGTTTCCGTACACAGCCAAGCACACAAGTTCACGGCGGTCGTTGATCGAAAGAGAATCTGTGCGATTACTACAGTGCGTAGAACCTCTAGTGAGATAAATTTGTGTTCTGTTGTAGCGTACTCGCATTAGCGTTTAGTTCCATAAGTCTTACACTAGATTTGCTAATGTGGTGAGCTTGTTTATGAAAAAGACTAAAATAGTATCAAAAACAGAAAAATCTTGTCTTAATGGAGAGCCATAAGAAACTACTGTCCTCTACAATAGTGATGAGTCAAATATTCGTATCTGTGGAACATCCGCACCTTTTTCGACATCAGCAAATGCTAAGATGGTAACATCCGCAATCGCATCCGCGGATGTCAGAACTGTAAAATCCGTAACAAAGGAGGCGCGGATGCGCAGGTTTATCACTGTACACTAAGCTCATCCATAGTGCTGAAAACTGCAAATTCTCATTTGGTTTGTAATGCGTGCAAGCGCTGTCCCTGTCAACAAAGCACCATCTAAGTTTTTCCCCCAAGTGTTGTATAAACTGCCGTCGTGAGAGGGGGTGTGTGTGTGTTTGTGGTGGGGCGAATATTCGCATCCGCAACTGCTGAACATCCACAACTTTTTTGACATCCACATCTGCATCCGCGGATGTCGAGATGGCAACATCCGCAATTGCATCCGCGGATGTCCAAAAAATGATATCCCACCCACATCACTACTCTACATATACCTAGGTCTCCACTTGCGGTCATGACTCATGACGCATTATTAGACTTTACGCTATGCTCTTCAGAAACTTCCCCATAACCAATAACAGAAGAACACTCCTAACACGCAAGTAAAATCAGATCGTACGAGACTTCTGCCTTTATGCTTTCGTAAGAATGAGGCTGTGGGAAGATGGGAGGGAAAGACAACAAGTCGAATATTCTGGGGCTTTTTCTTCGTCTACACCCGAGTGTGACTTTGAAGAGGACCAGAACTGCACTAATGCATTTCGTACTAACGATATTTTCACACAGAAAAGAAAATGGTTACTCGAAGGTAGCAGTAGACTAAAGTTTTGCGCTGCTTTAAAATACAAAGCTATCAAAAATATACGTATGACTGGAAACCTTCCCTATTTTACACACAAATTCTGATACCAACATTGCGACTAACAACGCGCAAATATTAATTTTACCGAATTGGTGCCGTTTAATGGAAAGTCAGCGCGTGCCGCAGGCAGAAGAAAGAGACGGCCAGGCGTTACCGGACAAGAGGCTGCCACAGAGATCGTAAAAATGACATCGGTCGGTGGCTGAAAGTAATTGTGCCGCTAAGTGGCTCAGTGACACTCGCGGGGCAAGTCACTTCTGGACTTCTCGGGCGGACAGCGAGCAACTGCGGACAAAATCTTTTTTCTTAAGCTTTTTGTAGAATTATTGAGAATATCTGCTGAGTTTTTTATTATTGCTCAAGTCTGCGTCGGCAGGGTAACAAAATTTCGAGGCTCGGTAGAACTATCTACACATTAGCACCATACCATCCGTAGCCTATGCACCAAAGCTAAATAAAATTCGAATAAAATCCACTCCAAGTTCTTCATGAATACGAATGTATGCTTCTGGAAACTGGATGTGCCTGTACATGGGATTTTGATTGCTATAAGAAGAAAATTCTTCCAAGAATGATCTATATGTGTGGATGTCGTTGTTAGCAAGAATTTTCGGTAGGGTAAAATTGATTTGATGCCCATTGTCTTTAACGTATTTACTAATGAGGCGTGCATATCTTGTCTAATAAGTATTTTTTGTCGTGTTCATCCGGTCTTACAAGCAGAAAGTTACCTTCAGGCCCCTTCTATATAAACACTGTGGAGCCACTACATCAAGTTGATGCACAATATTACGTTTCAATTACATGTTAGATTATTACTAGCTATTATCTAACTTCTGCCGCGTGTGTTAGCGAGAACTTGTGACGTTTGAGAATTTAGTTTAATTTTCAGTAGCTCTTAGGATGTACGGCGCAGAAATGAAAATTATCTGACCTTTTATATTATTTCTATAGTTCTGTTGCTTAGATTGCGCGACATGGTTAAGGAATCTATTCGGATAACAATTTCCATGTAAAATCGTTCTTAACTGTTGCTGTTTTTCCTTCGTACATATATAGCCTATATAGGTAGCTTCGTTGGATGGAAACTGTCAAATTTCAAGTACCGGTACCTAGTCGATAGAACTGATTCGATTGTGATAAATTTCGAAGTCTAAAGAACCGTTGGCAACCAGCTTCAAGTGCACAAGTGAATTTGTTATTAGAACTGAAGGGCAGCTGCTAATGCCGGGACCACACTTATATTCGCATGCAAAACGTGATGTGCAGCTGCGTAGCCTACGTTGTTCTGATATATATTTGTAGTCAGTAGCAAAGATACAGTACCGTAAACACGTGCGTGCGTGCGATTGCATGGAGTGGCCACGGCATGAGACAAACTTAGAGTAGTGGTTCTTAACCTGGATGGCGCGCCCCCTGGAGTGGGGCGTGAGCGGGTTTCAGGGGGTGGGGAGGGCGCGGTCTCAATCTATCTTTATATTTGGTACTATATTAATTATAAAATGTGACAATTTGGTACCATGCAGCGCAACATTTATGTAAAAACACTAAGGGGGGCTCGAAGGGTAAATAATATTCTTAAGGGAGAGTGGGAGTAAAAAGTTAAGAACCACTGGCTTAAAGTATCGGACTGTTGTTGTGCCATTATAAAAAATATAAATAGAGTAGTAGGTATTATGCGATCTTCACTAGTAGTGCGAACAACAGCAGTTCCGCATTTTCTAGTAGTCTGCTAAAAAGTGGCACAGCCATAAACACCTCTCAAACACTGCTAGGATTTTCTTTCGCCCACTGAAAAATACCTGGGTTAAATCTAATAATTCTAATGGAACAGTGATGGTGAAGCTTGCCAATACTTGAGATGAACATTTTCGTCTATTTTCGTAAGTAAATCAACTCAAAAGCGGCGCGGAAACTAATTAACACCTAATGGAACACGAACTCATATGGTCCCAATAGGTTTCAAAACAATTATTATTAGTACTTGAAACCGTGGCCTTAGCCTCAACGTATAAGTCAAGTCTACGAGAACAGCGATCCAAAGAAAGGGAGGGACAAGCGGTATGCAGGTTTGCAGAGTCGGAACTGGACTCACTCAAGTGGTGTAAGCTACACATTCTCTCGATGATTCTCCCTCACTTAAAAACGTCACTATCATGTGAACTGATGTATAACTAGAACGCCTCGTGGCGTTAGACCATCACCCGCGGGAAACGGAGGCATAAAGCTTGTAATAAAATTATAATTAGCTCTTCAATAAAAACATAGGAAAAAAAAATAGAACGCCTCGTGGATCAAAACGATCTGCGCGGTGGAGCCAAATTCGTCGCGATGAAGAAAATGCAACGCCGTCATTTTTTATAGCCAGCTAGGTCTAGCTTTTTGGCATGGGTCACATCTAGGTCAACCCACCAAACTCCCTACAAAAAAATTATGAACATTGCTCAACTCCTTCGACCACTTATTGGGTGGACAGACATACGAATATATACCGGTATATACTTATATCTTCAACGAAAACATTATCACCTCTCTGACTTCGTTCGCGGGTGATAACAAACGGCAGGGGATGACCTGAAGTGCCAATACCTCTTGCAAAAACGTGTTTGGAACGACAGTGCTTGCGGCAAGATCTGACGATACTTACAAGAACTCCATGAAGTGACAATAAGTAGGTACTTGTATTAAGAACTTGCAGATGTGACACTACTTGTAGCAAAAACTCACACGAAATGACAACAGTTGTGGCAAGCACCCACCTGAAGTGACAGTACTCAAGCCTAAGCTGTACGGGACACACAGGGATCTTGGAGCGCTCACTGCTGGAGACGCGTACGAGCTCAATCTTAGGGCGACTGGGACGCCCTTCCGAGCCCATCACTTGCCTCTACATCCTCAGCTGCTGGCCTCCCGTGGCCTCCCATGGCGAGGGACCTGCATTCTGAGGACAACAGAAAAATAGGTAGGTAAATGATTCAGCTATTCAATCCTGGAAAAGTTGTGAGAATAACAATAAAAATAATATATATACATATACAACATAATCTAACAGCAGTAGTGTATAAAGCGACGAGATAGCCGCTCGTGACCTTTGACCTCTGCCCCGCCTGCTTCCGGTTTCCCAGGCCCAGCCCACTTTCGGTTCGCGTCCCCCCACCTGATCCCCCGCTACACCGGAAGTGCGTTGGCCGTCCTAAACCGGAAGGTCAAGGTCATGCGCAAGGTCGCGAGGGTGAAAGGTCACGAGCGGCTATCTCGTCGCCTTCTACACTACTAACAGCGGTATTTTTCCTTACTTTCACATTAATAATCAAGAGCAACAAAATGAAGGTACGCGCACACAGTCGTTAGGAGAGAATATTTAACCTATGTAGCTACACCGACGAAATCGTGCTTCAACGCTATCCACTCTTTCGGAAAATACAAAATACTGCTAACAATCGAACCCCCTCACAAAAAAGGAAAGAAGTCAAAATACAGTAGCTACAAAATTCACAGGCACGAACAATAGGACGTATAACTTTCTAACGACTGATTAGTGCAATTGTAGAAACCGTAGACGTTACATACCATATTGGTAATGGAAACATGCTCAACGATGACGCGTTAATTCAACCTAAATGATTTCAGTAACGATTGATTCCTAGTAAAATTTCGTTCAGGAACGATGGTAGGTACGTAGCTATCAATAGCGGGCAATGCATATAGAGTCTCTACCAAGCTATATATACATTACAAAGGTGGAATGAAGGAAAGGCCATTGGCTCAATCCCGCTGTCTTCGCTTCAAGTCATCTCATCAAAATGATTAATTTATCACAGCAAAGATAGTATTAATATAACGTACACTGACAGTCCAATAATAGTTGAGAAAAATGAAAGGAGAAAAAGTACCATGGGCGGAGAACAAATAGATGGCCCAACTCTAAAGTATTAGGCTACGTCGTTCCATGTACAGGGATGTGTTCAATTGGGCTGTGAAATTAAGCCTTCAAACTCCTAAGTTCTCCGAAATTCAAGACACACGCTTTGACTCTGCACTTTGAATCATGCTGAAAGTGTTACCAGCAACGCGATGTCGCAGAGCCAGCCGAATACTGCAATTTACGGACGCTAACATTGAGTTTGTTGGCGACCTACCAAGGGTCATTGCCTGAAGCTCAACTCGTCGTGTCGAAGCCACAGCACCTGCCTGTCATTTGGGACAAGTCAAGCCTCGAAGGCTTAATTTCGATTTCCAATCGAACGTACCTATATTCACGAAAAGCTTCTAATCAATATATAACCTCATACAAACAAATGAAATTGAAGAATTTCGATTTCAATGCTATTACAATAAACACTCCAGAGGCAGTGAGGGCAACGAAAGAAAACTGAACACGAAAGCATGAGAGAGTCACCAGCCCAACTTCAGTGTAAAGGGTAGTTTCATATCCATAACTAGAACGCCTCGTGGCGTAAGACAAGCACTCGTGTCAAGGGGAGGGGGAGAAACTGAAAGTGCTGAGTCAGAAGTTACAAATTCAACGCCGTCGTTTTTCGTGGCTAGCTTACTCTAGATTTTTGGCATTTTCACGTCTCAGTCAACCCACCTAACTGCCTGAAAAAAATTGTGATGATGGCCCAACTCCTTCTGCCTCTTTTTCGGATGGATAGACAAACACACAACCGTAAACGAAAGCAGTTTCACTATATATAACCTACTCTTCGCTTTGCTCGAGGGCGATGAAACGCCCCAAGAACAATTGCCACATTATAACAAAAAAAGAAGCATACATACCCGCATATATTATTTTCAATGGTATTACAATACACAGCTTTTTCATAAAGAGTTACCTATATACTTTTGGGACCAATTTTCCTCCGGTAAAAATCACGTAAGCAAAATTAAGGCAAACGTAACAAATAAACAGAGCACGAAAGAAAATCCGCGGCCCAGCTCCAAAGTCTTTCTTTCGCAGGCACACACAAAAAATAATCAGCAAAAAAGCGCAGCGTTGGAAGGGCCTCCGACCCCCGAAATAGCAAGCAACCGCAGAGCAGCTCAGGACACGGCAGAGGAGGATGTGCTCGAGGCCTGGCGGGCGCTGCCGTGCACCAGCACTCGCCGCTACCGCAGCTAAGGGGGACTTCCTGCTACTAGTGGGCACAGGAGGTGACTGGTAAGTTCAGGGGTTAGCTTCCAGGGGTGCGGTGCCAGATGGGCTAAGTCCGACTCTAAATCCTAGAATCCCAAAACCGCCAACTTCTTATAATTCTGACTCCAATTCCAAGAAAACAGGGCCATTTTCGTTGACTCCGTCTCTACCAGGAAACAAAGAGCGTAACGGAAGGACTCAATGGAACTAAAATAAAACTTAGCCGTGACCGCATGTATGCCACGAAGTCAAATGACGTCACTGCAAGTCGAAGTACCTATTTGAGGGTCGGACCTCAAATTTGAGGGTCGGACTTTTTGGTGCTAGTTTCACGTGAGTCCTCCCGTTACGCTCTTTGTCTACTGGTCTCTACCTTCAGGGGCAAGTGGGTGCTTGACACCAAATCCAGACCTTCAAAAATCAGACTCCGCCTCAGCAACCCTGGTTAATTCTATCGCTACCAAAGACACCTATTCTAACCAAAATATATGTATTACATAGAAAAAGAAAATTTTGTGCTCAAATATATATATATATAATATATATATATATATATATTGCGATGGGGTCAATTCAGGAACTACGTTAGGTTGTCTCCCATTTATATATTACAACTTTCTTTAACTTAGAAAGTCAACAAAAACTTTCATAAATTTCGAGCAGTGAGTTGAAAAATCTGTGAATTCTTTTCAGAACTGAAAACAACACTGGTGTTGAGAATAAAAACTTGGTGCTGCAGTATCTAGCGAAAAAGGGTGAATCCTTTACCACGTCACCATTCCCCATAACAGAATGGTTGGTTGGCCGCCCCAGATAGCTACATATATAATACCTAAATTATAAAACGGCTTTTGGGATAGGTAACCAAATTCTCTGGTCGAGTGGGTCAGGTTTCTGTTAGTGGCAGTACCTACTCACGGAATGAAAAAGGAAGGTAACGAAGACGGCATTGAATTAACCCGGCACACAGGGAGTAGTGAGTTACCATCAGGTAACCCAGAAAGTTCTCGCATTCCCCTGTAGGTCCTTTCATTACAATAACCGCACGAATTTCTTGGTTATATGCTCGATATAACCAAATCTACCTACTTCATCCCAAATCCAAACACAATCAGGTCCTGGTATAGTTTGTGGTACTACTATATCTCCAATCATGTGTAAGGTAGGAATAAGTTAGGTTAGTTAAGAATAAGTTAAGATAGGTTTGCGTTCAACTAGAAACTATATGGATATAAATTATATTTGAATCTCAAGTAGGCGACATAGGTACCTACTTGGTATAGTACTGGAATCTACACTTGCTTGTGAAGAGCAAAGAAAATAGTCAACTACGGTATTGTAGTAGCTACAAATAACTATATCTTTTGGCCCTAGCAATCACTGTTTCTGGTTGAATTATGTAGTTAGCTACTACGGTATGTCAACGACCAAGCTCTGAGCGTATACTACACTTATTTACAACGAGGAATTACCCAATGTGTTCCGGTACTACACTTATTTACAACGAGGAATTACCCACTGTGTTTCGCAGAACCCCTCGGTTAAATTATTTAGAACTTTCTGTGTTTAAAAACACCGATTTAAACATTGGGTTTGAGTATAGGTGCACCAAGTGTCCGGATCGGATGAAGCCTAAAACGCCTTTACAAAACTTTGGTTTCTTATACAAGTAGGTGCCTATATAGGCTTATATGGATATCATCATTTTAAATAAAGGATGGAGGTCTAGCAGACAGTCGGCGCTAAGGCTTCAGTAAAAAATACAGAATTACAGGCTCTACAGCTGCAAAAATTATACATACATAGACCGCAACAGTAGGTAGGCTACTTAATTCTCAAGTCTGACGCTGGCGGCCAAAATTCGGCAACGGAAAAATGGGATTTTCTCAAGAGCTATTAGGAAAATAATTATGAAATTAAGAGCATTACATCTTTTCCCCCTATGTAATACTGAAAAAAAATTCCAAGATACCCAACATTTTTCTTGTGGAGAAGGTACATTGGATACGGCGGGGAAGTACTTGGGCGCTTGCCTGCATGACCGTGTCTAGCTTGAGAAAATCTTGAGAAAATCCCATTTTTCCCACTTTGGTCGCCAGCGTCAGCGGTAACTTTTGAACCTAAGAGTCCAGTACTGTTGCAGTCTATGATACATATATTGTGGTTAAACGCCAATTAGCCAGACACTGTAACCATCTTGTAGTAAAACAACAAAAAAAAGTGATGTTTAATGCGTATTGCGAACCTTTCAGCAGGATTCTCGTTGCATTAAATTTGTGAGATATGTAGAGTAAGACAAACATACAGTAGGTACTACATATACGCTGAGAAAAATTTAGGGGAATCCATATTGCTTTCGTATTATGTTTGAAACTGCAGTGAAAAAAAATTGAGGAGGATCTATCTTGCTTTAGTATCGCGTATGAAGCTGCAGTGGGGAATTTAGAAAGATCGATCTTGCAATATATCGTAACTGACATTCCAATGACTGGAGACTCTGAGCTCACGTACGTTATATCACAGCGTACAAATTCTCGATGCGTGAGCCGTTACAGTAATAAATATATACGTGACCGTATATCACACGGCCTTCGACTGACTTTCGGCGCACTTGGAAAGCGAAGTACGTGTGTTGTACTTGCGGTCACTTATAACAGGCTGTGGTAGCAAGCGCGATATATAAAACAAATTCACATTTTTCCTGACGTTCAGAGCGACAAGCATGTCTTTGCCGATACATCAGCATTTTAACACTCACAAAGACCAGATGGTCACGTATCATATAGGCTAGTCATATTTCTGAAAAAAAAAAAAGAGTTGTACGTACTTATGACGTTGAACAGTAGAAGCACTTAGCGTATGTGTGTTTAGAAGATGAATATATATTTGCCTACCTACTGATACTCCCACTGCGGTTATCACGAATTTTGTTGCTCGGTAAACCGATTATTAACTTTGACCTGAAACCGACACATGCTGAAGAAAAAAAAAACAAAAAACAATACGATAACAGCTGGAAACGATAAACTTTTAATTCAGAGAAAACTTTAATTTTTTAAGATTTAGTGATGAGAGAATGGGTTTAATTTTAGATACGGGCGCCAATACCTTTAGTGGTATATGTATGTGATAACGTAAATTGTAGACAAATAACTGTTTCCGCTCTAAAATCCATATCCAATTGTGGTTCATTGGCTCCAACAACCAGAAGCTTCTCTGTTTGAAAATGAACTTTCGCATGAACTTACACCACAAAGAAAGCAAAGGAAGTAAAGGTCAACATCAAGCATAGAACAAAGCAAAGTATAGAAGCCTCTGCTCTATCACCTGATCTGCCTGATCAGGTGTGACATTCAGTAAGGCAGCCTCGTGCCTCCATGGTCAGAGCGTTGCCTCATTGCTCCAGATCTCGACAACCGCTCGGCCATGCTTTACGACTTAGGTATATATGTAGGTATGAGAGTTGCGCGTTGGGTGGTTAAAGTGTGGCATGTTCCTAGTTACGGTAGAGTTCAGCAAGTACGCACATTATCACCATTCCTCTGGATCTTGCACAAACAATACTGTAACCGTGAAGGATTTTAAGACTTGGAATTCTATGAGGGCCGTAACTTGTGTTTCTAGTCACAGAGTGCAGCATTGCCAGGGTTTATTTTGGAAAATTTATAACTTCACAAACCCGATCTGACACGAGGCCTGACCTATAAGGTTACAAATATTGTAAGGTTAGTGAAAATGAGAATATGTTCTGGATAGCTAACAGCGACTGCTATTGTGGTTCCTTCCTAGCTAATGTCTATCACAACCCAACCATGCCAATTCAATTTCATGTAAATTCACAAATCTGGATTTACAACTTCGCAAAAGCGGTACAAAAATGCACGTTAGAGTAGACCCTGAGCACTGTAGCATAGTCGACATATGGTCGGCCCAACGGCGGCCTACTAGCTGGTAAATGCAGGCAAGATAATTTGCAGACAATACTACCTAGTAAACCACAGTACCTAACACCGAGCAATGGCAATGAGGTGAGCAGGCACCTACTCTTTGTTTGGCAATACTCGTTGGCTTCTCCTAAACAGTTTCATTCAGAGGGACATGTCAAGTTTCAGCAGCGGGAAGACGGAACCTTTGCCAAGGTATAGGTAAATAAATAAATTGAACTATTAAACTTCGGCAAGTTAATACCAAAGTTTAATAAGTCTGTCTGAACGACGGCCATCGTCCCAAAGTCATCCTCCTCGTTAGCTATTAGGCCTATAGGCACCGTATACTCAGCGTAGTTAGGTTGTTCTAACACTTGCAACTCGATTCAAAGCCACACTCGTCTTTGAAGTGCCGGACTAGTCACACCTCAAAGTCCCATCTTCGCTGGCCAATCGAACGCACCCTGCCTCGTTAACCCTTTAATGCATGGCAAGCCATGCGCACAAATTGTGTCATTCGTACGCAACAGAAGATTACTCTATATAGGCATCGCAGAATTACGATTAAAACATTATACAAATGCTGGTGTAATGTTGTCACCAGGTATTAAAACTGATGAAAGGCTTGCTTCGAATCGCACCAAAGCATCGCCACATCAACGGGTTTAGCTCACTACTGTCTGAAAACTTAATGAGTCCATTGACGAAGGGCGTTTCAACACAAGAAATAATGTATCTAAGCCAGTAATTATGCATATTCGGTTACAATTGGGCGTAGCACTGTAACTACAGCGCAGCCCAATAATGAATGGAAAACTTGTCAACAACACATCAAAACGTATATTTCTTGGAAGAACTAGGTTCAAAGAGAATTCACAGGCACATCATAGCTACTAGGTAGGAACCTGCCCTTTGTTCCAATCATGTGTAGATATTTGGAATAATCTTGATGGCTCTGCCTTTGGCTTTGGCAGCTTTGAGCAATTTGGAAACAGAGTGATTCTGAGATCTTTAATTTTCTCCTTCTTCTCTTGTTGGGCTGGTTGCGCGGGCGTTGATAACCTTGTAGAGTTTCCTGCGTTCTCGCGTCGCCCGTCTGGTGTATTTTAATAATAACAATAATGTAGTGTACTAGAACGCCTCGGTGGCGTAAGACCATCACCCGCAGTAGGGGGCTAATTCGACGAAGTCCTATCTGATGAAGATCGGCTAGGGCACAGCTGCGTTCCTTCCATGGATTAGCTCTTCAATAATAACATGGGGAAAAAATAGAACGCCCCATTCTTCAGACGATCTGATGGAGACAAATTTGCAGAGGCAGAGAAAATTCATCACAGTCATTTTTTATGGCCAGCTAGGTCTAGTTTTTTGGCATAGGTCACATCTCGGTCAACCCACCAAACTCCCTACAAAATTATGAACATTGCTCAACTCCTTCGATCACTTATTAGGTGGACAGACAAATATATACCGTATACAAATATATATACTTAAATCTTCAACGAAAACATTATCACCTCTTTCACGAGCCAAAAACTGTTTGACTATTCACTCATTCAGTGTCACGCCAGAACGTGGAGAAAAACCAGGCTCACCAGTGTCAAGATAACTCACCAAAGGTAACATGGTAGGTACCCATAATCCAGAACTGTATTGACTAGGTATTCACCCATTTAAAGACACACCAAACGTACAGAAAACTAGGTTCAGAAAGGCAAGAAAAATTCATCATTAGTAGTCAGAAGCAGCGCAGCGCTGGCTCGTAGAGAGTTCCCTCCTTTAGCTATTTATATCGGTTGCCAAGCGAGGGACGGCGGCAGGCAGGCCTCCTCCCTTGGCTGCCATACGCTCTCTTCTCTTTAATTTCCTGCGGGACGCCCCAGACTCGGGCTTTTTGTTTTCAGAGGAGATAAAACAAGACAGTCTGTGCTTGCTATAAAGGCAAAGAATGGGCGGCGGAGCCCGTAAACTTGTTGCCAAATCTGTGAGGGCACATAGCGTGGCGCGTTCGAGAGGGAATACAATGGGCTTGGGACTCGTATAGAAGTAATTTTGCCGTACCGATCTCGCCAGACAAGAGAATACTCCAGTAGTGGTAACGCATCAGTGTGAGTAAAAACGAAAATTATGTTATCTATACATCTAATTGCTTTCAATATATAGAAACAAACTTGTGTGAACTAGAGTCAAAACCTCTTATTTACATTGTGTGTTTTTTGGTTTTTAAGACTAGCTATTTCATTTTCAATCACAAAATCTAAAAGGCAGAAAACAGCCATCTTTAAAATGTAGCATCACTTAGTGAGACTGAATGCTTAACAACCTGAGACACATTTTTAACAACGAAGACTATTAACTGCTTGATCCCGCAAAACTGAGCTATCTGTAATCACAACTATCTTCTTCATGGACGTACAATAGGTAGCTACGGTGAGTAAGTAGAATTATCAACAGTCGACTCGACCATAGGGCAACAATGACATTTTAGACTCGAGAATAATTCGTTTGTACTCCAAACAAGAAAGATACTTAGCCTACTCGTCTATCTCTTCATCGCACAGCTACTGGTAAAACTTGTACTCTGTGAGTAGGCACTTTGGTGTTTAAAACTTACTCAACGAATTCTATCTTGTAAATTCAACGAATCACTGACAACATTTGAGATAACTGAATAAGTGCGGTAAACTTACAGACAGCTAGGCTATAGACAGTGGAAGTCGCGTCATAGTCCGCACAATGCAGTCACAATTACTGGATCCCACCTATGGTGTATTGGCGTTGTTTCTCTTAAAACAGCCTTGGGTTTCGAAAAATGTGTATGAATTCAATTATAATCACCATACAGGCCTAACTTAGGGCTACTATAGTAACTAATATTACGGATTCACAAACGATTAAATGGAAGGAACGAGTAATGCATGAAAGAAAACAAATGGAAGGAACGAGTACCTAATGCATGAAAGAAAATGGTGAAACAATGGTGGAGAATCATCAGGTACAACAGATAGACAGACGGTAAATGCTCTATCTCGCAGACGGCGAATACCGTACATTAACGAATGTAGTTTTATTCTAGATTTAAAATTCTGTTAATTACGTAGTATGAAAACCAGACGTGTCCAGCGCCGGTAAGTGATACGATAATCGCTCGTATGGTACTTCCCCTGACCTCGCGCTACCTGAAACAAAACCAGACGTGTCCAGCGCCGGTAAGTGATACGATAATCGCTCGTATGGTACTTCCCCTGACCTCGCGCTACCAGAAACAAAACCAGACGTGTCCAGCGCCGGTAAGTGATACGATAATCGCTCGTATGGTACTTCCCCTGACCTCGCGCTACCTGAAACAAAACCAGACGTGTCCAGCGCCGGTAAGTGATACGATAATCGCTCGTATGGTACCGTACTTCCCCTGACCTCGCGCTACCAGAAACAAAAATAATAGTAACATGATGATGAACACACCACGATCCGAAACACCGAAGGAGAGACTGACACCGCGCCGCGGGGTCTCACGCATCCGTTTTCTGCGACTCGTAAAGCGCTTCCTGCGAACGTGTCGGCTCGTTCAGACTCCCAGCGTCTGCTGCTTTCGTTGAGAAGAAAACCTCGAGTTTCAGATTCCGCAGAGAAGCACGTTTTTACGTTTTTCTTCTTGATCGCAAGGGTGAGTGATTTTGTGGCGACGCTGCTGGTCCGAGAGACTGGCCGGCAGACACCAGCCCCGTCCATTAAGAGACCCGGATTACACCGACTGTTCTAGTAGTTCATAGCTTTATTTTTACTTGTTTCAGTTTGTAATTTTTGCATTCCTAGATACTTTTGTGTTTGATTATTTTGCATCGAATAATTCCTTTTATCATAAGCTCAAGTTACCTACGGTTATATAACCTCTAATATGGTCAACAGCAGCGAGATGAAATATAATGAACGAGTTTTTTCTTTCTTTCTATCATGAAGTGGTTCAAGACTTGGGGAGAACGTACGATGCTAGCAGCTACGTGCTTTGAGTTAACCTATAGCTATAATCTGTTTTAAGCTAATTTTATTGTTTTTTCAACAGTTCTAATTTTTAATTTCTTCAGTTCCTGACAGCTTTGTTCAAATTTGTTTTCGGTTTTGACAAATTGTCTTTCTTTGACTTGGTGTTCGATAATTTAACTTGTAACAAAGCATTGTGATGACAACTCCAGTAACTAACTTTTGAATTACAGTATTTACCTATCTCAGTTTGGCAAGTACGACGTTCATGCCGTTCCCTATCGGCTACCAACAAAGAACTAGCAAAATGATGAACATGAGAAATTCTTGTAGACGCACATGCGTACCTTCGTAGAGACGTATTATATATAGCTATATAACTAATTGTAAGCAGCGTGATGAATGGTGAAGTGGCAAATTTAAACAATTTTCAAAAGTGTAAGTGTAGAATCTCCCTCTGATAGTTAGTGTGTTTCAACAGACAGTAGGTACTTCCCAGTTGGAAATAATGGTTGTGATTATAGTAGAATAAAGTGGTGTACGAGAGATTAAGGTCAATTATGAATGATGAAACAATGTAGTAGATATGTCGACCAAAACATCAGGCTAATTTTAGAATATTTAGGTCGATATTGGTGGAGGCAATATTGGTTGTTTAAGGTTTGTACAAACTTTTTCGTCAACTTTGCAAAAAAATAAACTTGAGCACTCTGAGAGCGCATACCTCCGCCAAGTGAGGCAACGGTAGCAAAAAATTCAAATTGGTTCTGAAACAATAATTTTCTCTCTATAAACTCCAAAATCTAATCATTTGTGCCTTTTTATATTAATAACAGCTTGTTCAATTTTCTTGAAGATCCGCTCATAACTTTTTGAGTTATGCTGTTAACAAACGTTATGGCAAACATAAGTCAAACATACAAACGAAAAAATTGATCTGTACCAAAATTTGATCATTTATGTCTTTTAACATTACTAACAAACCCTATAAATTTCATAAAGATCCATTCATTATTTTTTGAGTTATTGTGCCAACAAGCATAAAATTAAAAACAGTGCCAAACGAACGAACAAACGGATCATCACCAAAATTTTTTATATACTCTTTGTTACATACCCAACAACGCATGTTAATTTTATCAAAATCCATCCATAACTTTTTGAGTTACAGCATCGAGAAAAATGAGGCAGACAAACAAAGAAACGTTTGGACATATCTTTACCAAAGGGTAATCATCTGTTCCTCCTAACATACCTAACAATCCCTGTAAATTTCGTTTAAATCGGTTCATAACTTGAGTTATCTTGGTGACAGACAACATAGAGACAGACAGACAAAGACGACGAAAACATAACCTCGTTGGCGGAGGTAATTAAGTCCTCATAGAAATAGGCTACAACTCAGCTAACCTCCACAACGAGGGGCTAAGAGGTAGCTACGGCACTAAGTCCTAAAATAAACATTGCTCGCGGATGTGAACGCAATACAGCAAAAGTTTTGCTTTCCGCTGCAAAACAAAAGTTTGTTTGTTTTAATCGCACCTTGTACCTATATTTGCCTCCGCCAAGGAGGTTACGTTTCCATCGTGTTTGTCTGTCTGTCACCAAGATAACTCAAAAAGTTCTGAACCGATTTGGATGAAATTTACAGGGATTGTTAGTTATGTTAGGAGGAACAGATGATTTACTTTTGGTGAAGCTATGTCCATCCGTTTGTTCGTTTGTCTCCCTCATTTTTCTCAATGCCATAGCCTAACTCAAAAAGTTATGAATGGAGATCTATGAAATAAACATGAGTTGTTAGGTAGACTATATAACAAAGAGTAGATGAACAAATTTTGGTGATGATCCGTTCGTTCGTTTGTTTGTCACTGTTTTTAATTTCATGCTTGTTAGCACAATGCCTCAAAAAATAATGAATGGATCTTTATGAAATTTGTAGGGGTTAGTTATTAGTAATGTTAAAAGACATAAATGATCAAATTTTGGTGCAGATCGGTTTGTTCGTTTGTATGTTTGACTCATGTTTGTCTTAACGTTCGTTAGCAGAATAACTCAAATAGTTATGAACGGATCTTCAAGAAAATTGCACAAGCCGTTATCACTATCAAAACGCACAAATGATTAGATTTTAGAGTTTATACAAAGAAAATTATGGTTTCAGAAACAATTTGAATAGTTTGCTACCGTTGCCTCGCTTGGCAGAGGTATGCACTCTCAGAGTGCTCTAGTTATATAATGGAATAATACAACTTTGCAGTAAATTCATATCTTTGTGGACTTAAATTTCAGCATTATTTTCACTTTTAATCCATAGGTAGCGTATGTAGATCGTATGAAAATCCTCCGCCCCTAAACAATTGTTTCACCGTAACAATCGTGACTTGCAGCACGTCGCAGTAATTAAAGTTAATATCCTTACAAGTCAAATAAGCGAGTTCTTTTTATTATTAACATCTGAACAGACGTAAGAAATCGACGTGACGTTGCACACAATTTTTCTGCGTTTCTGGCCGTGATTTGAATTTCGTTGATATGCGCTGAAGTTCGTAAAGAAATCACCGGCACGTCGCTACGCTGCGTCAGACGTGCCGTAACTAACTTGCAAGAAACCTAACTGGATCAGTTCATAACTTCTAACCTATCTTTTATTTTAGTATTGAGACACTCGTTACGGCAACTGACTTGATGGCAAACATTTTTTTATAAACAGTTTGCACGGCAACACAGTTGTGTTTGACAGATAAAACAAAATATTCGAACACTTTTCACTATGTACGAAAAACAAGATGGCTGCCGTCATACGAGACCCCATTGAAAACGAATCACTAGGCAGTCATCTAAATGTGTTTCCTTAGCCAATCACTTCAATTGTGTTGCTGTATGCCCCAAAACACATTATGTGCTTATCAAAAGAATATCGAAATATTAACCATCATATCAGTTGACAGCGCTTGGGGCTGCAAAATATTAGTAAAAAATCACGCCAATTCCAAGATTCTGATAGAGAGGAGACGTAGCCCCAGATTAATTATAACCGCCGAAGGTGCCAAGCCACAGTTTTCCGTGGATCTTTTAAGGACTGTGTTGGCAAGTCTGAGCTAAATTAACTATAATTATTATGATTTTTATCTGCTGCCAGTGCCAGCTTCCACCCATCTATTTGTCGCGGAGAGTGCCTGCATCCTTCACGTCACGAAATTCATTTGCCAGGTACCATACGTACTGCAAATTCAGAACCACTGTTGTCGCATCGAATGGACAACGGAGAAAGTACTACTGGGATACCGCGGTATAGACATTCATTCGCAGGCTAACAGGCAAAGAGAGAGTCTCAGAGCGCGAGAGAACATTGTATAGAAACGATAACAACCGTCATGGCATCAGCACACAGTACCAGCTGACATAACGTAAGTCGTATTGGCCTGCAGGCGTTTAAGACAGCTGTTAATGGTTTTTGCTGGATTTCCTTTAGCAGCGTTTGGGCTTCCCGGTGTTGCAAGAAGCTTCATTTGGGTTGTATTACCTGTCCGTGGGAGCTCAAGCGTGAAGTTTTAATAATAATAATAAAGTGCATCCTACAAAGATATGAAACAGGACTTCCATAACTCCCAGGGTCCTTTACGAAGTTGCAAATCACCGTTTTACCGCGGTGAATTTCAGCTGCGATTGCACGCTGCGAGAGACCTTAATTGTTGCTTATGCAGTTCAATAAATAATTCGACCAAGTTTTAATTCGGAGAGTTTGTTTGCTTTGGAAGTTTGGGCATAGGCTAGTGACACCATTATATTAGGCTATCGATGCAGGCCTGTAACTGATTCAAAACTATCCTAGAAGTAAACATCTATTATCCTGGTCTTTTAATTTTTATCAACTGATAAACTCATTAGGTAGCTACCTATTTGAGATAATTTGACAAAAATGTAATTTCTTAATAAATTGTCACAGCAGGTAGGTATCTTTCGTCTTTTTCACCTTTTACCTTTAGGAATTACTGATCCCTAGAGAAAGGAGTTATTTATCACTAAGACGTATTTTTTTTTACATTTTCAAGTGGTTTTAAACTTTTGATCAGGAGTTGATGTTTGGAAAATTCTGGAACGTATCACTGCTTACAAGTGAACGAACGGATTGTCGCCAGACACTAAGAAAGAGCTGCTAGAACTTGTAGTGAACGCATCCAAAGCAGAGATGGTGGCAAAGCAGAGGCGACTATATATTCTAATAGCTTTATTATACGGGGAGCAAGATTCTTTAACAAAATACCCAGTCACATTCGAAACACCACTGATATTAAAGTTATTGAGTTAAAAAATTTAGTGGATTCTTATTTAAAGAGAATACCAGAGAGACCAGCGGTCAGCGGTTACGTGCACTGTGGAGATAATTCGCTGCTGGCTCTCTCTTTGGTCGCTGATGATAAGTGCGGCCCCACAGAAGACACCCGGTATCGTGACTCCACACACGTCAGGTGATGTGCGGAACGTCACCTGGACTTCGTCCGAAGACACACTAGGTAGCCTAAACGCGGCACATGCAAAAGTTTGGTCCGGTAAATTTGAACTCCTAAAACGTAGACATGCATATTGTATCAGTTTCGGGAGCAGTCTCGGTTTAACGAGGGCAAGTTCTACAGCATGATTTTCCCTACATTTGCAATATTTTTCCATGAGCTAACACAATATAAAATCGTGAATTTGCACAGTTCAAACTTCAATACACTAACTGTACCAATCAAATTTGACTGCTTATTTTTGCTGTCCAATCAAAATATGGCATCGACCATCATTGTAATTCAGGGCTACCATCTCCCTCTCAGGTATTTTCCGAGTTTCGGGGGTCTCATTTTCAGGAGTTTTCTGTTTTGGAAGTAACTGTTTGATTAAATCTAGGTACTGTACCTGCATTCACAGGAATGCCCTTTTCCTGATTCTAGTAATCCTATAAGTAAAAATATTACCTACTCTTCAAGAATAAGCTTCCCTATTCACTATACTGTGGTTTAAAGGGAGTAAGGAAGGAACATAAAGAATGTCAAGAGAAACGTCAATAGAATAGACTAGAAAGTCGGGAAAGAAGAGGGAGAACAGAGAAAAAATATCATCAGTAAGAGCATCAAGGAGGGAGGAAGTAAAACAAATACGAATTTAAGGCGTCCTATAGGCCTAACTAAGTCTAATGTACCATAACCTACAGTGTTTCCCTGGGGTCGCTATTTTCCAGAGCATAGAATAGGCGAACCTGGTCCTATAGCTACCCCCCCCCCCCCAAGTGGCCTATCGCTAAACACAAAAGGTTATAAGCAATAATCGAACCTATGATACTTCTTAACTACTCTAATTACAACCGCCAACTTTGTAAGCCGTAGCCTATAGGTTATACCTAGAAAGGGAAGTCAACTTAGTGGTTAAAGTCAGCATTTGACAGTCCGAGATAAAATTTGATGAATTACAAAGTACAGTACTCATAATAGCTAATTTAAAAAATTTGAATATGTAAAAATTATTGTTCTGTGGGAGTATAATTGAATAAGAAATTGATTTGATCACTGTTATAAAGAAATATGTTCCGGGGTTGCTAACTACATCAATCAGTTTTTTTTTTTTTCGTTAATGCATAGGGCCTATGTGGTTTTTAAGTACGGTAGCCTACCTATATGTTTTTGTTCATTAATCTATCTGTCTGTCGTGCATTAAGAAAGCAGGCGAAAATGAAGCCAGGTTAGAGGCTATGTCCGTATTATCACACTCCCTTGAGAACCGATAAGCAAAAATTTACCAAGTTGAAGATGATGGCAAAACTACGTTAACCTCAAATTTGAATGTACTTCTCGCTTTGCCGATACGGTACTGATATCCACAGCTTCTTTAGCACTCTCATGTATCCTGGTCCTTACTCTTTTCCCATCTCCACCCTTCAGTTGCACTGAGTTCACCCGTAAATTGAGCACATGATCAATGAAGTAAAAAAAGGTAGGTTAAGTATTCTTCAGAGTACAATACAAATTGGCAGACGAGCAAAGATTCCGTAGCAAAAAATTGTATTTTTTAGTTTTATATCTATCTTCCTCTGACGAAACAGCTTTTTGCTTCAGCTAAAAAATTGTCTTATATGACACCAAGTTGTGTCTATGATACGCAGATGAGATTTACATAAGTTATGTTTGACAGGCTGATAAAAATAAATAATTTTTCAGCACGTATATGTTACTATTCAGCAAACTAGAAACAGAGTAATATTGCTATTATTATTAAAACTTCACGCCCGAGCCGCCACGGACAAGTAGTACAACCCAAATGAAGCAGTTTCCAAACCGGGAAGCCCGAAAGGCTGCTAAAGAAAATCCAACAAAAAACCACTAACAGCTGAGTTAAACGCCTGTAGGCCAACACAACCGAAAGCCGATGCCGGAAATGAACTCCAAACCCCAACAGATCAGGACACAAAACACCGACTGAACTGACAAGTTCTGCATCTAACACTCTCTAAAGTGAAAGAGTGCGTGTCAACAGTAGCACTTTTTTCCCTCCTAAAGACCTTGAGGGCAGGGATAGAAGAATACAAACAATGTCTCTCGATGCTGTACACCCTATAAAACATGTATACAGAGTCCAGCCACCTCTCTCCCATGGGACAGATTCACCAGATTATTTTCGGGCCACAGCCTGCTGGCTGAACTAACAAGTTGGTCCCGCAGACGAAAGTGAGTGTCAGCAGCTGAAGCCCAGACCGGTGAGCAATACTCCAACACAGGCAGCAAAAACGCATAAAATCATCTGCGGACAACCTGACTGTCACCAAACA
>LQNS02000137.1:12984799-13024978 GCA_001587735.2 Parhyale hawaiensis | reverse complement strand
TGCATGAATTATTAAATTATTCATAGCATGTAGTTTCGAATGGTAATTATACATATTTGGGTTATTAAAAACATATAATTGGGGAGTGGTCGCTTTTGAGAACAATATTCTTAATTACGACCCGACCTGGTCGCAATATGTGAACTAGGCAGGTCGTTTTCAGGGATACAAATGGTCGTATTACGGAAATCTGTAAATATTGGTACAAAAGTGAGATAATTATAGATAAATAGCGCGAAACTTGTAAGATGCTTCGGTGGAAACAATTCGGAGTGTTTTGTTTACAGGGTGTTTGCAGTTGGCCGTTCGTGGTGTCTTGTATGAGTTTAGGACTGCCGTTTCTTTTGTGAATATGAGTTTAAAGGGTCGCAAATTGATACCTTTACCCTAGGCTAACCATGCGACGATTCTATTATAGGCGAACTTGCTTCTAGGCTATACCTAATTACAGTATACCGTACATGAACTTTACGATATAAAACTATTAAATTCTACAAAAAAGTACAAAGTACCTTATGAAAAAATATCATTGGCTGTCCAAAAATACTGAAAGTAGGTACCATGCATAGGTTTACGCACCTTTGTGTGGTGTACGAGGTAGGTAGGTTCGAAATCACGCGCAACGGATGCTCCCTCTCCCTGGGCGGGTTCTGATCAATACGCACGGTGCGGACGCCTTTAAGTTAGTGTTAGCAGGAGGCACATGCACAGTAATTGTTCCTGTCAGGATGTAAAATTATTCAACAACTGTAGAGGGGAATAACAGCAAAACTGAGGCCTTATATAAGCCAAAAACTTGCGTGATACCGTATAGTCTTCTAGAGAAAATATTATGTAAAATCTTTACTTTTATGGAAAATTAATAGAAGTCAATGCTTTCGTTCATTAGGAATTCAGATGCTTCTCTACAAAATACGGTACTCAATAACAAAAAATAATTTGGAAGAAAACGATATTTTTACTAGCCCTATGTTAAACATAAGTTTATAAGTATCTCAATTCTTCAAGAAAAATGTCAGCATATAAAATGAACAGTCGCGTCACCGTCTTCTAGATCATCAGAGGGTTTTACTCAAAAAATAGGTAAAATAAATACCTAGTAGACGAACACCTGAGGAGCATTCCGTTAGGTTAGGAATAAGAGCGAAACAAATACCGTTAGAACGGCTTTATCGTTAAACCTTTCTACTTAAAAACCATGCTGTAGTCACAACGACGTTCACTATTTTAAATCTAATTGTAATAAGTGAACCCGCCAATACATTTACTCTACGCGTTTGAGCTGGAATCGTCCAATACATGAGGCCAGATTGCTCAACGATAACGCAAGGCGAAGCTGCACCAGAGCTACTACCACCTCACACCGTCGAAGTTCGCGATTCACTGAATGCAAGGAGGTTTAATATTATTCAACTTTCATGACTGAAAGCAAGGAGGTTTAATTGGAACTCGTTGAGGCTCCTTCATCAAATGACTAAAAGTTTGGAATGGACATTACATGGGCATTATAATTGAACATGAGACGCTAATACTGCTGCAAGTTTGCAGTTGTCGGAAGACTGAGTCAGGGCTTCTTAGAATGGTATAGGAGGCCTTAACTGAGTTCGCCATCGCAGCTAGTCCAAAAATGCACCACTCGAAAGCTGCTAGCATCAGGCTGATTAACTTGGTACACACGAGTAAAATCGGATAAAAATATGCCTTAGACTCGTGTAATTTTTCCCCATTTCCTCCTAGAAAACGAGTAATTCTCAAAGATGTGTTCGACTGGGCGCCGAGATTGAGCCTACGAGACTTGACTTGTCCGAAACTTCAGATAAAGGCTATGCCTATAGTCTTGCAACTTTCCGTGGCATTGCATATGTTAAAAGCAACCCAATTAGATACATCAAGTCTGCTGACAGAGCGGGATCGAGTTTGTATAAGCCTCCAGGGTAACTCATTAAAGGTTAATGCTTGAAGTTCAGTTCCGTGGGTAGAAACCAGGGCACCGGTCTGCAGTTTCGGGAATGTCGAGTCTCGAGGGCCTAATTTCGGCTCCGAATCAAACAGGTGCTACGACGCGTTCGATTAGCCGGAGAAACTAAGGACACGTTTGATTGGGTCGACAAATATGATTTAAGATAAACCCACTTGACTTGACTTATTAAGAAATGCAGACAGGAATTTTAGCTTCGTCACTTTGAATGGTGTTGCAGGAGGTATATGCTACCAGATTATGCTGGACCGTCTAAAATCTCCATTTTACGAAGTAAAGGCGAGTTCGCACGTTATTTATATCAACACGTTCGATCATCCACTTCTCCGAATGGGTTACTGCTTCCTAGAAATAGCAGAAAAGTTCACTATTTTCTGAGTTTTAGCTCACTCCAGATTTGAAGAGATATCCGTAACTTGCTTAGTGACACCCGCAGCATATACTATATTGACGGTTAACATTTAAATAATTTTTTGTGGTGTGTACAAAGTTGTACGGGCAGCGACGCTACAAAACGAGTTGGTGAATGAACGCGATGACGTGCGTCGGTTTATGCCGATGCCGCACGCTATCCAAAAGAAGTTAAAGAACGCGTATCCGAGTTCTGCGCTCGAAATGGACGTCTGAAAACCTGCCCGCTCCCGCTGTTGCGCAAAATTCTGGGATGGAGCATGCAGTATTTTTGCGCTCGATACACTGGTGAAACGCGCCAAATTATGTCAACCAACCGCCACCGTGCGCCACGAAAGACATCGATCGGCGGATGGGGCGATCAGTTCGCTTTCGGACCGGCATAGAGTTTCTAATTTCCAAGATATTTTATCATAGAATTAGATTTAATAATAATTTTGAAAGCATTGGGTGGAATCTATTATATTATTCTGCTCGATAGATGCACTTTTGTCATGGCGTTTAGTACGTAGCCATGACAACGTCGTTTAGATGAACGGAGCTGGAAGTTTTCTCACCAACGGGTTAGTGAAGGATCCTTAGGACAGACTGATAGCTGCATTGATATCAGAGCCAACCTCATACCAGCCGAGGTGTTGCTCTATAGGGTCTACAGTGTATATGCTGTCCAATTTTTGAGGCTAAATTGATAATTTTGGTGATAATTCCGAGACACTACAGAAGCTAGGCATACGCTAAGTGTGTCACACTTTTTTGTACTCTCTTAAAGGATATGAGGTAAAAATGATAGCTGTTGTGATAAAATCAAGCTTACAATAAAATATACCGTACTTCTGTTGCCACATTGTAACACAATATTAGGGTAAAACGATAACTGTTGCACAACTCGTTCCCTTTCCACGGTAGCTATCGTTTCACCCTGGGGCCGGATCGCCCCATTATGAGGCATGCCTCATAATGCTGGTAAGAGAGAAGCAAAACATTCAGGGAACAAGGGTGTACCTAGGGTGTCCAGTACCCGGGGACAGACTGCTTTGGCGCCCGCCCCCCCTCCCATTTCTTTATTTTTTGTTGGCAACATTCAATGAATCCAAGCATAGAGTTGCAATTGACAGCACCAGGGGTGCATGCCATATGGTGCCTCCTCGCAATTAAGGTTTCAAAATTAGAGTAATGAAAACTGTACCTCTTGTAATATCTTCAGGGTTTGGGTAACGATCCTAGAACGTCATTGGGAGTAATACTAAATTTGTAAATTAGTTCGAACACACATCTCTTGGACAACATTCCACTGTGTAATGGCGGGTACACATACAGTACCGTCCAAAACTGAGGGAGAAATTTTCAAAACGGCATAACTTTTTTCTAACCATGCCAGGTACTTCTTTTTTTGCACACTATTAGCCAGTAAGATGTTGATTATTGTATTAAAATTTGAGACATGTATGAAGGATAGTAAAAAGTTATGAACGGAAAGCTTTCCTTTTGAAATTTATAACGTCCAAAACTAAGAGGAAAAAAGAAAAATTTAGTTAATTTCTTATTCAGTTCGTATTTCTTTATCTACATTGAAGACAAACTTTGACACTGCCATTTGTAAAGATTGCTGTCCGTTACATGATGGCACTCTACGTTAGACAGTTGATTATATCCTGCGACAAGATATCATCAAGTTGCACAAGAATTATTTCACTATTAGAGAAATTTCTGAGAAGGTAAACCGTTCGAAAAGTGTTGTGGGTAGAATAGTGAAGTCGAACGATGAAACCGGCTGCATTGGTGCCCCTAAAAAGCCGGCAGGCCCCGTAAAATGTCAGTTAGAGAGGACAGAGTCGTCCAGCGCACGTCATTTAAGGATCGTTTTTAGTCCTCAACTTCGACAAGTAGGGAAATGAATGACACAACATGTATGAACGTCTCACGTCAGACCGTTTTTCGACGCTCATGGACAGAAGAAACCGCTCGTGAAGACCAAGAACAAGAAAAAGAGATTAGAGTTTAAAAACAAGCAAGTTAACTGGTCCCATGAAAATTGGGCTAGTGAGTTTTTCAGTGACGAAACCAAGCTCAATTTGTTTGGAAACGACGGTAAGAACTTTGTTAGAAGACGTGAAGGTGAGAAATGAAGTGTAAAGCGTACTAAGAAGACTGTGAAATTTGGCGGCGGGAGCGTGATGGTTTTCGGTATGTTCTCTAGTCAAGGGACGTCGCCTCTCGTTCACTTGCAAGCCCGTGTAAATGCTCAGGTGTATAATAATCTGTTGGAAGGTATTGTCGTGCTTAATATGGTAAGCTCAGGTGTCCCCAGCCTTATCTTCATGCAAGACAATGCCCCTGCCACAATTCAGAGACTGTAATGAGTTACCTTGAGCAGCAAGATCTCGAAGTTATGGATTGGCCACCACAGAGTCCTGACCTAAATCCAATTGAGAATCTTTGGAAGACATTAGGGGGGAAAGTTATGGCAAGAAACCCTATCAATACAAAATATCTTTGGATGAAACTTCAAGAGGATGGGCGAAAATTACTGTTGAAGATTGTCTGAGCCTCATTCGGTCATGTAGTCGACGATGTGCAATTGTAATCAAAAGCAAGGGACTATTTACCAAATATTGATTGTTCACCACCATTTTGCTAAACATTTATAGCAAAATATTGAGTTAAATGCATTTTCTCTTGCTTTTCCCTTAATTTTGGACGTTGTAACCTTCAAGAGAAAAGCTTTTCGTACATAACTTTTTTATTACCCTTCATACATGTCTAAAATTTTATCACAATAATCAACATCTTACTGACTAATAGTGTGCAAAAGAAGAAGTACCTGGCATGGTTAAAAAAGAGTTTTGTCGCTTTGAAAACTTTTCCCTTAGTTTTGGACGGCACTGTATGTATCAGTGGCCATGGAGCTCCATAGGGAATGCAGGGCCATTGGCGGATATGGCATTCAAGGCATTTACCATTCCCACAGAATTTCTTTCTTTTTTGGGGGGGCATTTGATATAAAATGCCACCTCCCCAGGAAATGATACTGAGTATTCTTAACGAAATAGTACATGAAGAAAGTGTTTAATTGTGATTTAAGATAAGATATTTTATCATGACTATTGGTGCTGAGTACATTTCCAGGACCATTTCATATTTTTCAGCATTCTTTGTGAAAAAAACACATTCGTCTGACGAGAGATACCACATATTAACACTTGATATAGTAGTCACGTGACGCCAGAAGGCGGCAGGAGTGTGTAAGATATGTAATTCGCGCTGATTGTTCAGCAGCAGCTACTGTGTCTACCATAACCCTGATATTTTTCGTGTATTTTACTACTTGGTGTGCTGTTGAATGATTTTTTTCAAACAGTGATGCTAGAGCATTTGGAGAGCGTTTAGTCAAAGCATGTGCATGTTGTCAGTTCGCTAATTTATGGTCACCAATTTTCCTTTGGATCGACGTTCTGGAATTGAATATAATTTTTAGTGAAAGATAATATTAAGGCGAATGTAACGCAAGCTAGTGCGCTCGTACGAAATGAAAGGTGTTTCTTGGCTGAATCTCGCAAACGACAGCAGGCGGAGTTGGAACCCATTTTCCGTATATCCTTTACTACATGTCAAAGATCACCTTTATTATTTTTGTTCGTGGCTATACATTTCTGACATATGATCCTCGGTAGCTGCATAGCTACTGTAAACGACTCAAATCAATACGATTACTATATTTGATTACTTATGGAAATAAAACGAAAACCATTGTTATACGCAAGCCTCAAGTTACATGCTTGCTTGCTGAGCGTGTTCAAGTACTGGTCGTATCTCTGACACATAAGACAGTTTCTAAAACGTAGCATTCAGAGAATATTACGTCTGAACTATAGACTGAATACCTAAGGTAGTGTGATATTAACTGCCAGCTCAATAAACATTCGAAGTGCAGCAAAACTGATATTTCTTTATGCAGGAGAGTTGGGGAAAATCTGTAATGAATCATTTACCACATGCCCAGAATAAAAAGAAACGCCAACGTAGCTATAATAGCTGTACATCTGCCGAAAAAGAAGGCTTAATTTAGCGTAGAAGTCGCTTCTGACGGTGACTGAACGTTTATGTTATCGACTTCGGGCGACGTTACATTTATGTAACAGCGCAGAGCGCATGTCTACTGGATAAACGTAAAATGACAGTGCGGTAATGAAATAATATGTTAGGCATTCCGACATGCTGGTTTCAACCATGGAAGTCAATGAATGTGCGTACCTACATTTATGCAAACTAAGACCAGGCAAAGAAAAAACAAATACATTTGATGTTTGGTATTGGAATTAGACGATTCTTATGTACTACGTGAAATGCATATGCATTTTGATATATGTATATGCATATTTCAGCTGCGTATGCACTTCATTTTTATGTTCATACGTTGCATATTATGCACTACATATTGTCACAAGCCTGATGATGGTGATTGATCCATCTGTTAGTGTGTTTGACTAATGTTTGTCGAAACATTACTCAAATAGTTAGCGAAGGATCATCAAGAAACTTCAAGAAGCTGTTATTACTGTCAAGAGGCACAAATTATCAGATTTTAGTGGTGATGATAGAACGGAAATCCTAGTTTTAGGACAAACTTAAATTTTTTGGTATTACTACTTTGATCGGCGGAGGTATGAGTTCTCACATTGCTCTAGTTAATTTATTTATTATCAAATTTTGGTTGTGGTGGTGTTAGAAAGGAAATCCTAGTTTCAGGACCAGTTTAAATTTTACGTTACCATTGCTGAAGTCAGGATAGGCCTAAGACACAAAGTTTTAAAGAGGCTGTCTCCTAAACAGTCAATTAAGGGGGAGGGCAGGAAGAAGGCGGTTTCACAAGATATACAAATATGTATGATGGTTAAATGATAGCAATACTGAAGGGCCAAATGTCGCGGCATTAGCTCCATGGAAGAGAAGGGGGGCGGCATGGCTCAATATGGGGTGGGAGCTTGGCTCAGATTTGTGGGGGGGGAGGGGGGTTGCCGCCGAGGCTAATACCACCCCTCCCCCTCCCACGAGAAGGGGCTAGCTCCGCCAGTGAGCAGAGTTGGGTTGATGCAGCTATCGCCAGCGAAAGTCGTATGTGAGCAGCCTACGTTAGACACTGTGAATCAGATAGGCACGCCTAGGAATATCTAAGATCACAGTAATGTCTTCAGGTACGTTGGAAGAGAGGTATGACCGCATAAAGTTAGAAGAAAGGTATAACCGTATAAAGTTAGATGAGAGGTATAACCGTATAAAGTTAGATGAGAGGCATAACCGTATAAAGTTAGATGAGAGGTATAACTGTATAAAAACAACAATTTCATAGGTGCAAATTTATTCATCTAAAAATAATGTCTGTATTAAATGTGCACTCTAGTTACAAATATATATCATTTCTATTAGATCTGACAGGGTACTTACTAAGCGGAAGCCAAGNGCGTGAGGGTTTTCGGTATGTTCTCTAGTCAAGGGACTTCGCCTCTTGTTCATTTGCAAGCCCGTGTTAATGCTCAGGTGTATAAAAATCTGTTGGAAGGTATTGTCGTGCCTAATATTGTAAACTCGATCAGGTGTCCCCAGCCCTATAGGCTATATCTTCATGCAAGACAATGCCCCCTGCCACAATTCAGAGACTGTAATGAGTTACCTTGAGCAGCAAGATCTCGAAGTTATGGATTGGCCACCACAAAGTCCTGACCTAAATCCAATCGAGAATCTTTGGAAGACATTAGGGGGGAAAATTATGGCAAGAAACCCTATCAATACAAAATATCTTTGGATGAAACTTCAAGAGGATGGGCGAAAATTACTGTTGAAGATTGTCTGAGTCTCATTCGGTCATGTAGTCGACGATGTGCAATTGTAATCGAAAGCAAGGGGCTATTTACCAAATAATGATTGTTCACCACCATTTTACTAAACATTTATAGCAAAATATTGAGTTAAATGCATTTTCTCTTGCTTTTCCCTTAATTTTGGACGTTGTAAACTTCAAGAGAAAAGCTTTTCGTACATAACTTTTTTATTATCCTTCATACATCTCTAAAATTTTATCACAATAATCAACATCTTACTGACTAATAGTGTGCAAAAGAAGAAGTACCTGGCATGGTTAAAAAAGAGTTTGTCGCTTTGAAAAATTTTCCCTTAGTTTTGGACGGCACTGTATGTATCAGTGGCCATGGAGCTCTATAGGGAATGCAGGGCTATTGCCTATTGGCGGATATGGCATTCAAGGCATTTATCATTCCCACAGGATTTCTTTCTTTTTTGGGGGGCATTTGATATAAAATTCCGCCCCCCAGGAAATGATACTGAGCATTCTTAACGAAATAGTACACGAAGAAAGTGTTTAATTGTGATTTAAGATGAGATATTTTATCATGACTATTGGTGCTGAGTACATTTCCAAGACCATTTTCTATTTTTCAGCATTCTTTATGAAAAAAAAAACACATTCGTCTGACGAGAGATACCACATATTAACTCTTGATATTGTAGTTACCTGAAGCCAGAAGGCGGCAGGAATGTGTAAGATATGTAATTCGCGCTGATTGTTCATCAGCAGCTACTGTGTCTACCATAACCCTGATATTTATCGTGTACGTGGTGAATTTTACAACTTGGTGTGCTGTTGAATGATTTTTTCAAACAGTGATGCTAGAGCATTTGGAGAGCATTTAGTCAAAGCATGTGCATGTTGTCAGTTCACTAATTTATGGTCACCAATTTTCCTTTGGATCGACGTTCTGGAATTGGATATAATTTTTAGTGAAAGATAATATTAAGGCGAATGTAACGCAAGCTAGTGCGCTCGTACGAAATCAAAGGTGTTTCTTGGCTGAATCTCGCAAACGACAGCAAGCGGAGTTGGACTCCATTTTCCGTATATCCTTTACTACATGTCAAAGATCACCTTTATTATTTTTGTTCGTGGCTATACATTTCTGACATATGAGCCTCGGTAGCTGCATAGCTACTGTAAACGACTCAAATCAATACGATTACTATATTTGATTACTCATGGAAATAAAATGAAAACCATTGTTATACGCAAGCCTCAAGTTACATGTTTGCTTGCTTGCTGAGCGTGTTCAAGTACTGGTCGTATCTCTGACACATAAGACAGTTTCTAAAACGTAGTATTCAGAGAATACTACGTCTGAATTAGACTGAATAAGGTAGTGTGATATTAACTGCCAGCCTCATAAACATTCGAAAGTGCAGCAAAACTGATATTTCTTTATGCAGTAGAGTTTGGAAAAATCTGTAATGAATCATTTACCACATGCCCAGAATAGAAAGAAACGCCAACGTAGCTATAATAGCTGCAATTCTGCCGAAACAGAAGGCTTAATTTAGCGTAGAAGTCGCTTCTGACGGTGACTGAAAGTTTATGTCATCGACATCGGGCGACGTTACATTTATGTAACAACGCAGTGCGCATGTCTACTAAATAAACGTAAAATGACAGTGCGGTAATGAAATAATATGTTAGGCATTCAGACATGCTGGTTTCAACGTATGCGTCATTATTACTTAAACAACTAACTTGATTAAGTGTGAGTCAGCTGTGAAACTCTCGTTAATTTCATAATTGCCTCCGCCAAGGATGTCACGATTTTTGCCTGTTTTGCTTGTCTGTTTGACACCAAGATAGCTCAAAAAGCTATAGACGGATCTTTACAATGATTGTTACGCATGCAAGGAAGAACAGATGATTAACTTTTCGTAAAGATCCGTTCAACCTGTTTGTTCTTTTCTTTCTGCCTCATTTTTTTTGTAAAATAACTGAAAAAGTCATGGATGGATTCTTATGAAATCTGCACAATTGTTAGGAATATTACAAAGAGCAAATAACCAAATTTTTATGGTGATCTGTTAGTTTATTTTTTTCCTTTTTGGCTCTGTCTTTGATTTTACATTTGTTAGCAAAAGAACTCAGAAAGTAATGAACGGATCTTTATGAAATGTACAAAAATCGTTATCAATATTGAAAAGCACCAATGATTATTAATTATTATATTGGTATTGTCCCTCTATTTGTGAAACTAAAACAAGTAATAGCGATCTAAGATGATTTACTCGGCATACAGCCTGGACCACAACGTCGTGCTCAGATGGCAAGAGATGAAGAAAGAAAAGAAAAAAAAAAAACAGAGAAAAGAAGTGCCCGTGCGGACGGTCCCTCTGTGGCCCTCCGCACGGGCGAGGTAAGAGCCCTGTAGAAAAGTCGGTCACCTCGATCGGCGGCCCACCTCGCGGGTCAGAAGAGAAACATAGAGAACCTACCTAACTCGACAAAACTAACCTTCTCAGCAGGAACTGCGGCCAGATGCTACATCCCTGCGGAGAAGGCACGCGGGACCCTTGGGTGCGTGATGCCCCAAAAAATTGTGACAGGGAATAAACACCAATGATGTAAAGTTTGATGATGATTAGGGTTGTGACTTTGCATATCCTGCATATGCATTCAAAAAATGTATATGCATATTGAAAACGCATATGCGTTTGAAAAATCCAAATGCATAAATTGATATGAGGCTAGAAAATAGCGCTTTAAACGTGTTCTCGTTTAGATGTAATAACATATATTCATATAACATTAAAAACTATGAAATTCTATGTAACGCTAGGGAAAACATGAATTAAAACGTTTTACAATAAGCTCATCTCAGTATTATCGAAAAAGGAAGGATACAAAATTATCAAAGACATAAAATCAATATTAACAGGCGATCTTCTACAAAGAAATCGAAATGAAATCATAATACAACTTAGTCCATCAGATAATGCGAGTCTTCCGTACGTACCTCTAGCAACGTGTGATGTGGAGAGAAGGTTTTCTTAGTATAAGAATGTTTTAACAGGTTGCTAGAAAGAGGAAATTTAGTTCGAAAATTAAAAACGCACTACTATTATCAAAAGTTCCCCACATGTTACTTGATTTGTTATTCTAAAGTAGGTGATATTATTTACAGTTAAAAATTTATGACATTCTACAAATTTTGGACTTGCTATATACGTATTTAAAAATTATTATTGATATATAATACGTACTTTGAGAGTTAATACAATCAATCATCACTGAATCAGTGTTTCAAATTCAATAGAGTTTATTCAATTAAGCCTACATTAAGGAAAGCATGGAAGTCAATGAATGTGTTTACCTACATTTACGCAAACTAAGACCAGGTAAAGAAAACACAAATACATTTGATGTGTTGTATTGGAATTAGACGATTCTTATGTACAACGTGAAATGCATATGCATATTGAAAATACATATGCATTTTGTTAAATGTATATGCATATTTCAGCTGCGCATGCACTTCAATTTTATGTGCATACGTTGCATATTATGCACTACATATTGTCACAAGCCGAATGATGATGATGATTGGTCCATCTGTTAGTGTGTTTGACTAATGTTTGTCGAAACATTACTCAAAAAGTTACCGAAGGATAATCAAGAAACTTCAAGAAGCTGTTATTACTGTCAAGAGGCAGAAATTATCAGATTTTAGTGGTGATGATAGAAATCCTAGTTTTAGGACAAATTTAAATTTTTTGGTACTACTACTTTGATCGGCGGAGGTATGAGTTCTCACATTACTCTAGTTAATTTATTTATTATCAAATTTTGGTTTTGGTGGTGTTAGAAAGGAAATCCTAGTTTCAGGACCAGTTTAAATTTTACGTCACCATTGTTTTGATTGGCGGAGGTATGTGTTCTCACAATGCTCTGGTTCATTTATTTATTGTTTTACCGGTTGCTTTTATTAGATTTACTTTCTTTTATTTCAAAGCAGTTTCTTTTATCCTTACTCTCAGCATTGTCAGAAAATGCTTACTATGATTCTTTTAATTTCTGAAGCGTCTATGATTAGCAATAATTGTGGCCACGTTGGTGGTTTTTTCATTGTGAGAAACATATTCCTTACTGTAACAAACTCGGTCAATAATCATTCATTGATATAAAATGAAGTCAGGATAGGCCTATATAATTTTCTTTGAAAATTATAAAGTTTTAAAGAGACCGTCTCCTTAAAAGTCAGTTAAGGGGGAGGGCAGTAAGAAGGCGGTTTCACAAGATATACGAATATGTACGATGGCTAAATGATAACAATACTGAAGGGCCAAGTGTCGCGGCATCAGCTTCATGTAAGAGAAGGGGGGCGGAATGGCTCAATATGGGGGGGGAGCTTGGCTCAGATTTGGGGTGGGGGGGGGAGGGTGGTTGCCTCCGAGGCTAATACCCCCCCCCCCCACGAGAAGGGGCTAGATCCGCCAGTGAGCAGAGTTGGCTTGATGCAGCTATCGCCAGCGAAAGTCGTACGTGGGCAGCGTATGTTAGACACTGTGAATCAGATAGGCACGCCTAGGAATGTCTAAGATCGCAGTAATGTCTTCAGGTAAGTTAGAAGAGAGGTATAACTGTATAAAAACAACAATTTCATAGGTGCAAATTTATTCATCTAAAAATAATGTCTGTATTAAATGTGCACTCTAGTTACAAATATATATCATTTCTATTAGATCTGACAGGGTACTTACTAAGCGGAAGCCAAGGCTACGGGCTGGACGATATTGCGTCTTGAGGAGCTGAATATTGAGGACGTTTCCTAGATAATGAGCCGCAAGGGATCAGCGGAATCAGTCCTACGCTCCTAACCTTTCCTGAAAGCAATGCGTCATTGGGACTGGGAATGTCAAGTTACGGATATCTAACGCCTGAGATACGTTAAAACAGTAGGACTGGTTCCCGTGCTAAGCTCTTTAGGTCACATTACCTAGGAAAGATCCAATATTAGCAAGCTAAAGAGGAAGCTTGCGGTACAGAGAGAAAAATAAACAGAGTATAGTGCCTTGACTTACGAGTTAGTCACGTCATGAGACGTCTCTTGGATTTTTTTCTTGTTTTGCCTGGCGAGCAAAATCAGAATTATGAGCGAGTTCAAGATCCGTTTTATGAAGTCGATGCATTTCAATTATGACAACTGCGAATTTGATATACGAGCAAATTTTAAGTTACGGCAAGCTCAGTCTCAAACGAATCCCACTAGTAAGTCAAGTAACCACTGTTCCTAAGTTCGATTTTTTTGATATTTCAGCGCCGAACACGACCATTTGGTGACGTTTCAAATGGTCCTCTTTATATGAAATTTGACGCTGTATTGGGACGTTACAGAGATAATTAGATATGTTATCAATGCCGAAATTAAATCCACAACAGATATCATTTTAGTCAAAAACTTTTCTACTTTCGTTTCACCAGATTTACGAAAGTTCTTTGGGAAAGACTGATAGCTGCAATGATATCAGAGCCAACCTCTTAACAGCCGAGGTATTACTCTATAGTGTCCATACTGTACTGTATAAGCTTAATTTTACAGGTTTGTTTCTGTCCAATTTTTAGGCTAAGTTGATCATTTTCGTGATAATTCCAAGACGCTACAGAAGCGAGGCATACACTAAGTGTGTCACACTTTTCTGTGCACTATTTTATAGGACATGAGGTAAAAATGATAGCCGTTGTGATGAAACCAAGCTTACAACAGTATTTACCCTAACTACACAATACTATTGTTGCTACATTGTTATAGAATATCACGGTAAATCAATAACTGTTGCCCAAATCATCCCCTTTCCACGGCAGTTATCGTTTCACCCTAAAAATTTCCCCTAATGTATGTAAGTGAGAATCAAAACTTGCACGGAACTACGGCAACTGTCGTCAGCTTGATTTCGTGAATGAGGGAAAACATTGCCTAGTTTCTATATAAACGGTTCTACATAGAGATAACTGGCACAATGATTAGAAGCATCGCTACTAATATAAAGATATGATAGTGACTCCTATAGTACACAGAACAGCTTAGTATGAAATATGTTACAGACATGTAAATTTGTGCAGAAAAAACGCACAGTTAGGCAGTCGGGATTTCGGGAAGGCGGGCTGAAAACTTCGCAGGTAAACAAAGCCAGTGGATGTGCATGGATATTTTTTGCCTGTCACGAAACGGTTATCTGATCGAGTACAGAGGCGTGTTCGATTGGCTCACTTCCAAAGGCATGATCTGTTCTGTTTAGTCGAAGCTCTTCCTAAACTTCACTGATGTTTGTTGAATTCACAGCAATGGATCGAGTTTCTTGCGTTAGCTGCAAAGCGATTACCCAAGAGTGAGTTTTCAACGATTTAAAGCGCAATCGGTTTTAAATAAAAGCCTAAAACTGGATCCGAAGCGGCGAATTCAGAGGCTAAAGAGAAAAGATTCGAACAAGTTCAGGCCTATCGAAAAATACCTTGAGAATCACACCTTACAGAATCGTAACTTCTAACGATCAGTACCACTATGTGCACCTGGCATGCAGTTAGAACCACTACACGTGACGATTAGCACGGCAACAGCTGGCGGTGGAAGTCCACGGACCCCAACGGGAGCCATGTTGAGACTTAAGCTTCAACTGGTTTAGTTCTGTTTTGATAATTTAAACGAAATTTCTAGCCCACCTTTGCGGATGTATGTACATCCACAAAAAAATATCATGTAACCCAGAAAGTGCGTGCGCGTCTCCATCAAATAAGTCATAATAAAGACCGCACTAACATTTTTAGTTAGATAATACAACGACATATACACCATTTTACTACTGCCCTTCCATAATCCTATTACGTCAGCTCATACACATGCAGCAAACAGAATGTAAATTCTGAATGGCACAGAAAAAGAAGCAGCAGCGGCGGTTCACGAACACTTCTCATCTTTAATAGGAATTTCTTCGAATGTTTCCCCAACTTTTTTCCGTTTTCTTCGATTCAACTCAATATTTTGCAACTTCTGCATCCTCAGCAATATATTTCCGGCGATGGCATTCACAGCCCCCCAGGCTTTAGTACAAGAAAGAACCAACCTGAACCGGAACAGCTTTCTGGGCCGTCCCAGAAGCTAAAATCGCAAATCAGCTTCTGATGCGGTAAGTGCCTTAGCAGAAAATGTACTTAATGAACTGACACAGTAAGAATATTCGTAAATTTTACGGAATTTCCACGGTATTTCTACTGGAAGCATTTTCCCCGCAAACGTGTAGAAATTTTAGTTTTTCTTATAGATACAGGGTGAGTCAATAAATTTGGGACTGTTTTGAAAAATTTTCGTGTACACAACAGAGAGCTTCTATTGACAATTTTGTGCTTCCATCGTCTTCGTAATAAAATTACGGGGCACTTCTTCAGAGTGGAAGTTGCATCAACATAAGTTTGCTCCAATTGCATTTTTACAGACCCCAAAGTTAGAAGAATGTTGTTGTTGTTTCGATTGCAGCCGCACTTACTCCTCTGAGGCCAGCTGGCCAACATCCGCAGCACAAACCAGTGCGTGCGAGTTTTCCAATTGAGTGTGCAGCCAAGTTGATTTTACCTTTACTCGCAATGACCAGTTTCCGGCGAGCCAACCGACACAAGTGTGAACTCAAGTTTCTTTCACATTTCATTGCGGCTAGGCCTTCGGAACGTCTCACCTTTGTGCCCGCTTTGCTTCGTTAACTTCCATTCTCCTACTTATCACATTGTGTGCTGTTCTTCCTGTTATTTCTTGACTTGCTATTTCCATGCACTTTGATCCTGCGAGGGAAGGCCCTTGTGTGTGGGTCCCAAGATTCTATCTACATACCGTACTACCTCCAGCATGTCCCTCGTATCTTCCTCTGTCAGACCGCTTCTTTACGGAGACGAAGGCTTAAGCTTTTCAGCTGGATTCGTTACTGAGTTATTGTGAAGTATATTCAAATTGTACCAATAAAATGGGCAAGACGACAAAACCACTTACTCCGTGCACAACTTGCAAAATAATTACCTGAGAAGCATTTAACTGGTGAATCCAAACATTGAAACGTTTTTTCCACGAAGCTTTGTCGTCGCATACACAACACTAAAAAAGTGTTCTTCACTATCTTCTCTATCTGTGACATAAAAGCTAATACCATTTAATTTCTAACTTGCTTACAACACTTTTTTGTTCAACAACAACAACAAGTTCTCACCAATATATTCTCTATGTAATAAAAGCTTATATCCTTTTGCGTAAATCCTTTTACATCACATTTCAACCAGTTACAACTGTTCTCCACCATTTTCCCTAACTTATAAAAACTTATCAATCAATAACATGTGACAATCCTTAGGTAGACAATATCACTACTGACAGTAATATACCGTAACTTCTACGACAAGGTGCGACTTAAAGCATGCACTACCTCGGCTAGTGCTAGGAGTGCAGGTACCCGATACAACCAACAAATATATATTTTTGTGCTACAACCCACAGTTACTCCTTTATTTCTGCTATTAAGTGTCACATCAGTAGTAGTGACTGCCATGTTGGCATCACTGTAGCGCGATAGTTCAATGTTGTAAAGTTGGTAAGGCTGAAATTTTGATTGATATCAGGAGCAGCGTGGCAGACCACTACAGGGAGGTTGAAAGTCTCGAAGAGTACAGTATCATTGATGAAGACTTATAAAAAACACCAAGCATGTGAAGCAAATATGGAACCCGTGAACGGAGAACCGCAGCATTGACTGTACAGAACAACAAGTGAAGGAAATAACTTCTTGGCACAACGTGCTACAGCAACACACCTAAATTATTCCAAGTAATAATAATAAATAAATTCACACGATTACAATACTCGTCAACATACAGTGAACTTTTCTGCTGACGTAATAAATGTAACAAACTACAGCACACACAACAAAATAATAATTTTTTTTAGTACAATACATGAATTATCTCTAAATAGGATTTTTTGGCAACTTCTACATACTTACTTGCTTACTCTACATTTATATATTATCTACAGTACAACAAACGCACTAAACCAGTAATTGCACAAAATTGGGGACATACTTCTTATATCAGAAAGTTTACCGCTAGTTACTGGCGTAAAAATACCATAAAAATACCCTAAAGCCAGGGATTTGATCTTAGCTCGTTCGAGTAATTAAGTAGAGGTAAGTAATGGGTCTTATGCTTAGGGTTTCAAAATCCACGGCATAAAACTATTGCATCTGAGATGCTAGTCGTATAGAACGATTGCGCTTTTACCATATGAATGACAAAAATCAAATTTACGTACGTAGTATTTAATAATGTTCACTTTTATCTTCGTTTTACACACGAGAGCCTTGGTAGCAATCGACAACACTATGCCAGGGCTATTTTCGATAACTGCCAAGCATTCTGTATTGACAGTAATAAAAATGAAACTAAATATAAGTAAACACGCTAGTTATCTTCTTAGAAGAAAACTTCATTTGTTTAGCCATTAAATGCTAGCAGTTATTTCAGTCAGATTACCATTGACAGCACCTGCATGAGTTCTTAGAATGTGACAAACTTCTGAAAAAAACACCAAGTATTTCAAAACCACTTTAAATTAAACGCATAAAGCAGGAATACCAAGACACCTCAAGCATAAAATGACAATCAAGCGACAATGCTGGCTTCCTTAGACGCGACTTGACGCTTCACAAAAAGAAAAGGAAATTCAACATTTAAAATCCAGAAGAAACACTCAGCTAGAACCATGCTGATTATTTTAAAAGAGGCAAGAAAAGAACAACTGAATATTACAACGACGACGATATTACATGTTGATAGGCATACTAGCGAATAAGCGGGGTACATCGTGCAGGATAGCCAGTTTTTTTGCATTTCACGGAGCTGTTTTTTTATTTACACACAGCTTACCACATATAGCTTACATACAGCTTACAAAATTCAAATCTTAAACGGAGCCAAGAATTATTATTATATTGGTCTTGTCCCACTATTTCCGAATCATAGACGATCAATAACGATCTAAGATCATGTATTTACTCGAATAAAAAGCCGGATGAGGGGAGGCGTGGGTGCGTGTGTCCCACACGGAGTCTTGCCCGCGTACTTTTCCACTGTCTGTTGCGACAGAGGGGCGTCATGAAATGAAACGGTTGTAGGTTTGATCATACGGAGTTTGTTGTTAGGGTTTGTCCGGAGCAGGAGCCAAATGATACTGCAGATGAAAACCTGACATTAACAGAAACTTATCAAATATTTACAATTTCGAGCACATTCTTAGAACAGTTCAAACGCAAAAACTGGTACGACAGAAACCCTTTATGAAAGGGAAAAAGAATACGTTAAATATTGCTACAATCGTACTTCCTTCTCCATCAGGGACTGTCGGTAACATTTAGATGCTGTGATTTGACATACTGTATAGTAAAAAATAATAAAATTTTACTGCCAACATAATTCACGTTTCTTCTACGAGGGCATCGTTCTTTGAATACGGTTTCGTTTCGCATCGGAGGTAGCAACGGGACACTTTTAAGTTTTTTGTACACTATCACAACTTAAGTAAAATTTATATAGGGTGAATGGTACTCTTAAATTTCTAAACAAGGAAAAACAGCACAAAACTATGGTCCTGTAGCTGAAGTTGTTTCACTTATTGTCCGTGCGAAGTTTGAAAAGCGGTAACTGTTCTTCCGAATATGTATATTGGTACGCAGTAAGTACATAAATCATGAGTAGAAAAAACTAAGGCAGGTTGCAGAATCAACTATTTTCGGGCTACCGCGACCACAGAAGACAACCCAAAGATAATTACCGCAATCCGAAATGAGATTGTTATAACCTTTCTATATGGTGACTCCACAGCGCAGTCTATAAAGCATCGCAGTATCCCTTACCGTAAACAATAGCAACCGAAACTTTGGTCACAATCCGGTCTCTGCACATGCAGAGGCCGAAATTTCAAATACTTAATCAAGTTACGGGCATCGTGACTGTTAAGCAATTTTTGAATTATAACTTAATCTATTTAGGTCGTAAGGGCGTTTCTTCTGAGTCTGTAAGTGATGAGCTACTTGGGTTATGAACGTCTCCACAGCCCAAAGTTCCAATCATCGTAACGGCATTGCAGTTTGTGATTGCAACCCGGTTTTTGACTGGCCGGTGAGACAAGTGCGGTGCCTGCGACACCAAGAGTTGTGACTGCAACACGATCTTTGAATTACTGACAACACTGGTGTAGCGGCAGCCCTTTGTTGGTACTTCACGTCGGGGACATAATACAGTACAGTCATGGGTACAATAGAGTACAGTACAGTCGTGGGTACAATAGAGTACACTCGGTTCAGTCGTGAGTACAATAGAAGACAGTAGAAGTAGAAATTTTACTAGCGCTTCAGTGGCACACTAACTATATCGCGCCGTACGGAAGACAGTACAGTCGTGGGTACAATAGAGAGTACGTGTTGTGGGTACAATAAATTACAGTAGTCGCGGGCAAATTACAATGCAGTACAATCGTGGGTACAATAGAGGACAGTACAGTCGTGTGTACAACAGAGGGCAGTACAGTCCTGGGTACAATAAGAGTACAGTAAAGTCGTGGGTACAATATTTTACAGTACAATCATGGGTACAATAGAGTACAGTGCAGTCTCGGGTACAGTAGAATACAGTTCAGTCGTGGGCACACTAGAGTACGATACAGTTGTGGGTGTAATAGATTACAGTACAGTCGTGAACTCGCAGGTACAACAGCATACAGTACAGTCGAGTGAACAATAGGGTACAGTAGGGTCGTAGGTACAACAAGGTACAGTGCAGTCAAGTTGTAGCACAATAGATTAGGGTACATTCGTGAATAAAATAGAAAATAATCAAGTCGTGGGCACAGTCGTGAGTACAATCGAGCAAAGTACAGTCATAGATATAATAGAGTACAGTACAGGCGTGGCTACAATAGAGTACAGTACAGTCGTGCGTTCAATTGGGTACAGTACGGCTGTGGGTACAATAGAGTACAGTACAGTCGTGGGTACAATAGACTACAGGACAGTCGAGGGTCTAAAAGAACCCAGTCCAGTCGTAGGCACAAAAGAGAACAGTACAGTAGAGTATGGTATAGTTGAGAGTACTATAGAGTATGTACAGCAATTCCACCCCCACCTCCTCCCACACGCGAACACAGGTTTATGAGGACCCGTCAACTGTATTATTATATTAGTCAATTGCATATTAACAGCTCAGATTATATAGCTGGCGACAGACGGACAAACAGGCCCCATCACAGAGAACAGGCGACACTCACGTTCCGGCCCTCTCTGAGCTAATATTGTCGCGCATAAAAATGAGTAGGGTACTCATACAAGGCTTACTTCAGGCCTTAAATCAACAAATCGAATATTTTTATGTTTTACACTCCTTACAAATACGTCATAGCTACGTCATCATTTAGAGAAATTTTTGCGAGTGGAAAGCCTTGAGAAGCATCTGGGTTTACCCACCTCATGACGTTCGGGTGATTTATTTCGATTATTATATTGGTATTGTCCCGCTATTTCTGAAAGTAAGACAATCAATAGCGATCTAAGATGATTTACTCGCCTTACAGCCGGAAACATAAGGTTGTGCTTAGGCGGCAAGAAATGACAGACGAAAAGAGAAGAAGACAAAAGAAAGAAGTGCCCGTCCAGACGGTCCCTTTTGTGGCCCTCCGCAAGGGCGAAAGTAAGAGCCCCGCCGAAAAAGTCGGCCACCTTGATCGGCGGCCCACTTCGCGGGATAGTAAGGAAACATAGAGCACCTACCTAACTCTACAATACTAACCTTCTCAGCAGGAACTGCGGCCAGACGTTACATCCCCTGCGGAGAAAGCACTCGGGACTCTTGGATGCGAGATGCCCAAACATATTGCGGCAGGAAAGGGCCGTCAGAATATGCCCCTGAGAGCATTTATTTCAATCTATACTATAATAAGAGAGCCGTCTGTCTGTCAGTCAGTCCGTCCGTCTGTCCGAAGCCTTATTTTTCACCTATCTAATCTTGAAGAAAAAAAATTAAAGGCACCCAACTTATCTTTCTGCCAAACCGTATCCAGGTACGAACCAAGGATTCCCGGGTTATTAGTGAAGGCCTGGTCAGTGGTCTTTGTGAACTGCGTTGGTTTTGTGAATTTTGAAGTACTGTGAACTTTTTCGATGGGATGATGAGATGTTTTCAAATACATATTTTCATGAATTATTCGACAAAAGGGTTGCGTTTGGTACACTAGTGATAATAATAATGATATAAATAATGTTAATAATTAATATGAGTAGGAAGAAACCACACACATCACGATCAAATGAAGCTCTGAGTTGTGAGAAAAAAAGAGTATTTTGCACGAGCCCGTAAAGAGAAGATGCTGTAGTTTCGAAGATGTCGTGCGACACAGGATCTATTATTTAATTTATCTCAACGAAATCGGAATCAGTTACACACCGTATTTCTCACGTCACTTAAACAAACTGAAAATAACGGCACAATAGCACGAGATAGCGAGATGGAGAATTACAAACTTAAAAAAAATAGACAATGCAATCTCGGGCTAGTTCGCAAACAGGTACGACCCTTAACGGGGCAGGTGACCATATATGATCACTTCCATAATGCTATCCCAACGAGGATTTCATTTGCACAAACCATTAACACTCGTATTTAAAATATGCTGTTCAAATATGATTGCCACAAAATTGCATCGATATCGACAACTTGGAACGAATCCAGCGCAAAGTAACAAAATTATTAACTCACGCTTCAATACAAGCAATACGAATATCGCCAACAGGAAATAGGACTCATCTCTCTCGAGCAAAGCCGACTCAGGAGCAGCTGATAGTAACATTCAAGTACGTGATTGCTTCAACGACGTGCCTTCAACGGGACTTTTTGACAGAGATGTTGATGATCGCCTGCGAAATCACAGCCAAAAAACAAAGATCGTAGAACTACTTTATACTAGCAGTTTTTCCCGTTTTTCATAGTGAACATCTGGAATAGAATCTCCTTCGAAGTTATCGGTTCAGAGATGGTGAAGATATTTAAAAATCGTTTTGACATATATTGGGAGCAACACGCTCCACACATACGAACTTCTCCTACAGAATTTGCTAACTCTTAACTGCCAATGCATCGAAGGCCATCGTAATCCATTCTCTTGCACGCCCCAACTAACGTAAAATCTCCAAGCTGCGCGGATCTGCAGCCATTAATCGTGCTTGCACGATCAATTGTTGAGTGAGTTTATCTGCTTTTCTTCTTGTTCTTCTCTTCCTCAGATATCTAAACGATTGTGACTTAATGGCAATAACTCATAGAGAGCCGGAGAGTAAGCCCCGGCTGCTCTCTGGGATAGGGTTCATAGGTTTGTCTAATGCCAGCTATCTAATCTAAAACACAGACAAGCAGGATCCGTCAAAATTCTACGGTTTTTGTCCAACATCGAAATGAAAGTCAACGACTCAGGTTCATACAGAGCGGCTCGGGTTCATGGGCTAGCCTTCCGTTTTTATGCTAGGCTACTGACCCATATAACAGATACGTTACTTTTTCTTACACGAACAGTGAGATGCCGGGCCCACACTATACACTCGCACGCTCATTTCATGAGCGGCCGCTCATCTCGATACACTGCGAAAGCCGGTAGCATCGATACATTTAGTTAGTTTAACCTCCGTAGCCGCAACTCAGGCGTCCCAACAGAGATGAGTGTGTAGTATTTAAATACCACATAATTTGTCGCGTGGCCTACGTGCGCTACTACGGGCAGGAAACAAGGCGCAAANATCTGTTTCTCCTAACATACCTAACAATCCCTGTAAATTTCATCCAAATCGGTTCATAACTTTTTGAGTTATCTTGGTGACAGAGAGACAGACAAACACGACGAAAACATAACCTCCTTGGCGGAGGTAATAAGAGAGCCGTCTGTCTGTCAGTCAGTCAGTCCATCCGTCCGTCTGTCCGAAGCCTTATTTTTCACCTATCTAATACTGAAGAAAAAAAATTCAAGGCACCCAACTTATCTTTTTGCCAAACCGTATCCAGGATACGAACCCGGGAATTCCCGGGTTATTAGCGAAGGCCTGGTCAGTGGCTTTTGTGAACTGGGTTGGTTTTGAGCACTAGGTGGACAATGTGGACTTGTTGAACTTCGTGGACTTGGTGGACTTTGTGAGCTTTGTGGACTTTGTGAACTTGGTGAACTTCGTGGGATTTGTGAATTTTGAAGTACTGTGAACTTTTTCGATGGGATGGTAAGATGTTTTCAAATACATATTCTCATGACTTATTCAACAAAAGGGTTGCGTTTGGTGCACTAGTGACAATAATGATATAAATGATGTTAATAATTAATATGAGTAGGAAGAAACCACACACATCACGATCAAATGAAGCTCTGAGTTGTGAGAAAAAGATAAAAGAGTATTTTGCACGAGCCCATAAAGAGAAGATGCTGTAGTTTCGAATATGTCGTGCGACACAGGATCTATTATTTAATTTATCTTAACGAAATCGGAATTAGTTACTCACCGTATTTCTGACGTCACTTAAACAAACTGAAAATAACGGCGAACTTCAGTTGCAGACGTACAATAACACGAGATAGCGAGATGGAGAATTATAAACTTGAAAAAAAAATAGACAATGCAATCTCGGGCTAGTTCGCAAACAGGTACGACCCTTAACGGGGCAGGTGACCATATATGGTTGATTCCATAATGCTATTCCAACGAGGATTTCATTTGCACAAAGCATTAGCACTCGTATTTAAAATATGCTGTTCAAATATGATTGCCACAAAATTGTATCGATATCGACAAATTGGAACGAATCCAGCGCAAAGTAACAAAATAATACCTCACGCTGCAAAAACAAGCCATACGAATGTCGCCAACAGGAAATGGAACTCATCTCTCTTGAGCAAAGCCGACTCAGGAGCAGCTGATAGTAACATTCAAGTACGTGATTGCTTCAACGACGTGCCTTCAAGGGGACTTTTTGACAGAGACGTTGATGATCGCCTGCGAAATCACGGCCAAAAAACAAAGATCGTAGAACTACTTTATACTAGCAGTTTTTTCCGTTTTTCATAGTGAACATCTGGAATAGAATCTCCTTCGAAGTTATCGGTTCAGAGACAGTGAATATATTTAAAAATCGTTTTGACATATATTGGGAGCAACACGCTCCACACATACGAACTTCTACAGAATCTGTTAACTGTTAACGGCCAATGCATCGAAGGCCACCGTAATACATTCTCTTGTACGCCCCAACTAACGTAAAATCTCCAAGCTGCGCGGATCTGCAGCCATTAATCGTGCTTACACAATCAACTGTTTGGGTGAGTTTAACTGCTTTTCTTCTCTTCCTTAGATATCTAAACGATTCTGACTTGATGGCAATAATTCATAGAGAGCCGGAGAGTAAGCCCCGGCAGCTCTCTGGGATTGAGTTCGTTGGTCCGTCTACTGCCAGCTATCTAATCTAACACACAGACAAGCAGGATCCGTCAAATTCTACGGTTTTTGTCCAACATCCAAATGAAAGTCAACGACTCAGGTTCATACAGAGCGGCTCGGGTTCCTAAGTTAGCCTTCCGTATTTGTGCTAGGCTACTGACCCATATAACAGACACGTTACTTTTTCTTACACGAACAGTGAGATTCCGGGCCCACACTATACACTCACACGCTCACTTCATGAGCGGCCGCTCATCTCGCACGTCATCTCGATACACTGTGAAAGCCGGAAGCATCGATACAGTAGCGAGAAAGGCGTGCTAGTTAAATGTCCGCTCATAAGTTGAATATGCGAATGCATAGTGCCCGGCATTCTACACACCGCATTCATAGAAATATCTTAGCAACGTTAAATTAATATTAACCTAGTAAAAAGTAAGTCTAGTCAAGCTCCTGTAAATATTCATCTCCTTAAAGTTAAATATAATGATAGCTTTACAGAGATTACTGTGTGAAGGTACGCATTAGTGTACTAATTTATTAACGCACACTGTCTGTTTTCTTCAGACGCTTTAATAGTGCTACTGAAACAAATAAAAATTGAGTTACTATAGCGATAACTGGCAATCCGAAGTGTCTGTACGCAGCACCACACCAGTCTGGCAAATCGATAAGGAAGCCAAAAACCCTGAAATGAGTACGATAACAACGGCGTGTCCATTAGCCCGCCTGAGCGAGTTACTTCAATTCTATGAGCGTGAAATTGAACGGAAGGCCGCAGAACTGATTTTTTGACGGTCTCAAACACAACCTGTTTGCGATTGACACCAGAAATTCTGTACAAAGCGACGAATCAAACACTTATGGATGGCTGAAAATCCAGACACGCTAAAGCCAATGGAATTAAAATATCTCGCTCAAAGCGTCAAATCGAAGACACCTCAGAACTCTTAATGCTACAAAGACGCGTGTATTAGGGCAGACCACACTATAAAAGTACACACTCATATTACAGGCGGACGTCCAACTCCCACGTCGTCCTATGACACAGTGAAACTCAGCAGCACTAGCGACGTGCGAGCTGAAAATCCGCTCATCAAGTTCAGCGAGTGACTGCACAGCAAGGCCCCAACATTTCCATACTCCATTACGAAGAAATTAAGAATGCATACAAGCAGGAATATTGTTTATAACATTACAGATATACTGTACAAGAAGAAAGTAATGGACTACACAGTGACGTCATATGGCGAATATTCAGCAGGCAGGTAGAGGCAAAAAATTGAGTATTTGTCAGAGACGCGCACTTGCAACCATGGGTCTCAGCCGCCCAAGAGTAAGAAAGGCCGCAGGGGCGGACTTCTTTCCCCTAGTTATGATTTTGCAGCCCGGCCGCAGGGCCGCAAATGCCCAGCTTTCATATTTGTGCATGCGCTGCGCAGCAAGGCTAGCATGTATTCTCGTCATTACTGATATACCCTGACAAAGTTTTTGCCACCCTGAGAGCTAATTTTAGGTTTTAGCTCGTGGGGCGGCCCAGAATCATGTTTGGGCACTCAGTAGAATAAAATTATTCTTGATATTAAATCTATAAGCTAAGCATTTACATCACATTAGTTGAGAATGTTCAGCTGAGGTAAAACTTCGCGAATTCACTCGCAATACAGCACACAAACCACTGGCTTTGAAAACATCATCACAATGACTAAGTAGAGATATTTTTTTTGTGATATATGTTAACGCAGATACGTCAGCTTGTTCACAACAATTGAGATCATAAAAATTCACTGCCAGTTTATAATGTTATTAGAGTACAGTTGTACTGTTATTAGTGCGTTGCACTGTTGTATTGTTATTAGTAACTTGTATTGTTATTAGTAACTTGTATTGTTATTAGTAACTTGTATCGTTGGGGATTTACTAGTCTTGTATTGTTATCAGTTAATGGTATCATTAGGGTAACATTATTACAGTAATTCTAAGTTTCGTTCCCATCAACTAAGATTAGCATTGTCACACCAGAAGTGATATTAATACAAAATTTCTCATTTTTGCTTCCATCCGCCAATCGGGTAATTCTAGGCAGTGTCGCCGTGTATCTGGTAACATAGGCCATTTGCCTGAAATTATCCGACTGGGGGCCTAAAATTATCTGATTGGAAACCAAAATTACCTGATTGGGCGCTTAGAATTATCTGATTGAGGGCTAAAATTATGTGATTGTGGGCCGAATATTATGCGATTAAGGACCTAAAACATACTTTGTAATCCATACAGAGAAACAAGAAGAGATGAGTATGACGTCACAATATATGTTAGACCCACGAATAGCACAATGAAAACAAAATAGAAGAGTAGCAAACAGGAAGAACTGACAAGGTAACAGGTAGCAAATTGTCTGTAAGCTAAAATAACTCGGGTAAGTCTTAGTTGAAAAATTCTCATCTGTTTTAACAACGGTTGCGGAGTCGGTCCATGAAGTTCGACTGGAACTCCTCGGTTATGTCCGTTCTCGACTCCGACTCCCATTTTTTTTACAACTCCTACTTTTGGTTTCCAAACTTTCACTCCGACTCCTGGCCGCCAAAATTTACCGACTCCGACTCAGCAATCCTCCCTAGTGTTTACTATATCAATACTGGCTAGTGATTTTGATTGTTCATGAGGTTCATATCGAAGGAGCTGAGCGTTGGTAGACAAGTCTGATATTCATACAAGGTTCGAGGGAAATCGAAGGAGCTGAGCGTTGGTAGACAAGTCTGATATTCATATAAGGTTCGAGGGAAATCAAGAGCTAAGGCGCAAATTGGCGGTCCGCACTAGTATATGTAAACTTCACCTTGACTGTTCTGAATTGGGATCTTAGGCGCTGGCACGCAAGTTCCAATGACAAGAGAAACCTTGTCCAGTCCGTGAAGTTGGACTTGTGCATTACCGTGGGATTCGAAAAACGTAGTAACTCATTTACGAGAAAGCAGAGAGGGACTTGAGTCCCGCACAAAACACAAGTTTGGAACTTCTCTGTTTCGAGGGAGGAAATAGCAGTTGGAATCTTAGTAATACAGTAGTAGTAAAAATATGCTAGCGCAGCGATTCTAAGACATATTGCGATGAAAGCCATATAGCTTATCTCAGCAAATGTTCCGAAATGTCGGAAATTAATGGCCAATTATCCTAAGGGAGTTAAGTATTTCAAAATTTGATTAGTGCGCTACTACTGGCGGGGAAACAGAGCGAAAAGCATCTCAGAAGAGACGAAAGACAGAATGGGGACAGAAGAAACAGTCGTGCGGAGGGCCTCCTGTACGAAGTTCTAAAGTATTAAATTCACTTTCGCGAGAGAAGAAAATATGATTTCGTGCTTTGCATGTGACTTCAAGTGCGCAGGGTTCCAGTATCCACTTAGACCGTGATGCGTGTTTTATATGGTATACTGGGTTAAGGGCTTAAAGTGCCACGTACGCCAGAGTATTGGCATACATACAAAAAACTTCACACTTTGTTATTAATTGATATGTTTCAAAACTTTCATGTTTTCGTTAGTAAAATAGAACAACATACAGAAAAATTAGGCCTAAATAGGAAAGGGTATCACAACATTATGTCCTTAATTAAAACTTCCCACCCTCCTGTCTCACATGAAGGTCGGTAGAGGTAAGAGCCTGTGACGAATCACAGTTGAGTTCATGTCAAAATCTACGAGTATTTGTTTTGGGGAAACAGTAGAATTAAAGAAAAGGGGGGCAATCAGCACCGCATGGTGATGAAGACAATGACTTACATTCTGCAGATCAGAGCCTAAAACAATAATTATAAAAGAGAATCTTCGCGCCGCACGACACACATCCAAGCCACTATTTAACTACTACGTAGCTACTCAAAAGCGCAGTTCTAGATGGAGGTATAAACTTGTAGTTAGCTTTCATTAGGGTACCTAGCTGTTTTACTTTTGGGTCAACCCTACATTTAATTTACATCCAGCATCAACTAAAATTTTGGCATTTACTACCGGTATTTGCATGCAACGAAGACCTCTAAGGCAGTGGGAAGCTGAAGTTATAGATGAAGAGAACATTTCCCGTTAAGCAATACGGTGGGTCATATTAAGCGCACTCCAGGGCTAGGAGCTTTATCTACCCAGAAGTATACCGTATACTATATACATGTTGGTGAATATAAGCGAGTTCACTCGTCTTTTGAACGTGTTCTCAGTTAATCGTCCGAATGATACTGGGATCTTGTAATCACAATAAGACCTCACAAAATGATAGCTAAAATACCAGCCGTCTCTAGTCCTTCAACTTGACAATGGTTTCTTGTAAGTCCGACTTCTTTTCAACTTGGAAATCAATAAGAAATCTGGCGGAACAGCACGAACAGCGGTGATTTGCGAATCCTAATTCTTACGACGCTGAATCACGAGCGCTCAAAATCATGAAGGCAGGTTCACACTACAGCCATGTCTTCTCTGTACGCAGTGCAAAGTGTTGGGACGCAACACAGCTGCGCCCCCACCTCTCAAAAAAAAAAGTTGTTACAATGTTAGCCGTTACATTAATTTGCTCGCAAGTGTCACTGGTAAAGCATCGGATGTCTATACACATTTGGAGGGAATGAGAACACCGTAATCTGTACACTCTTGCGCACTTACAGAGAAGTAGCAGTACATGAAGACGCTTTGTACTGCATACGAGGAACAATACATTGCAGTGTGAACCCGACTTGACGGAATGTCAAGAAATTGCACGAATTGCAAGGGTTGAAGCGGAAATGGACCATGAACTGTAACGGCAGCTGCAACAAAACCCTGTCAGATAATACGAACATGCTGGGGTGAAAACGACAGAGCAAGTTGAAAGAAAGAAAAAATATTCGACTGAAAGAAAATTCTACGAAAACAGCAGCCGTCGTGGAAATGGTCGAAGATAACAGTTGAATGAGAGACCATGGTGCGATAATGGCAGAATATTATATGGAAACCACAGAAGACGATGATAGAAAATATTCAAATGACAGCAAATGGCTCGAAAATTATAATTAAACGGCATAAAAACGATAATAATATGAAAAGGCTAGGATGCACAAGGAAAAACGGGAAACGAAAAACTTTGACACCGATTAAAAACGAGAGAATACTAATATAATACATGCCCGAGCTAAAGGCAGAGGTGGCATGGAGTTAAGTCTAGCTGAAACCATGTAAAAAATTGCATCTGGCATAGAATAGTAATATTAATATCCTTCCAAGAAATACAAAAGATATCTTAGGATATATTAGAACCGGAGAAACTTCTGGAGGCGCTGGATGAGCGGCGCTTGGAGGTAGACTTGGACCCTGCGCGGGGGTGTTGTTGGGGCTGGGACAGCACGGGCTCAGAGCAGCAGCGTCGGAGGGGCTGCACAGCAAGAACGACAGTCACAAATATGCATATTTCTTGCAGTATGCAAGTTTGTATCCCGAAATAGTTTATAAAATGGCTTATAATGTATATAATTATTAGCAAATGCTACATCTTTGCGCCACCGGATACCGTACTCTAAAATTTATTTATTGTTATTCCTGTATAGGTACTTGACAATTACCATTTTCATGCTACTACATACTTTGTGCAATAGTTGCTGTATAATAATTTATGGTCTGCTATAGCTTTGTGTTACTGCACCCTTTGTAATATAAAATCTACAATATAATAAAGACCGATGAGTATTTATCAGTTTGTTTATTTATTTATCCGTTTTTTGTGACGCTTTAACAAAACAGATAGGCGGAAATTAGCCCAGGTTGGAGGCTCTGGTCGTCCTCTCAAGTTACACTGAAAACTGATAGGTAGAAAATCGGCTGCGTTGCAGATGATGGCAAATTTACACTATATCTGCATTCCGGTCTTTCTTTGACAATGTTTAGGTCCACTCAATGCAGATACACACAGCTCCTCTAAGCAATCTCTTGCTTCGGGATTTCCACTCGCTTTTTAAGTTTCCTTCATCCAAACTTCAGCTGCTCTTAGTACTGTATATACTGATACTTCTTCAGTGGTCAGCAGACGGCTAACGATACGAGGTTTTCTTCGCAGCTAATAATTCTCTCCATCTGGTTTTTTTCTTTTACGAGAACAGCTTTTCATTCGAGAAAAAATACTTCCGGGAATGTCCCACCGCGAGTATCCTGGATACAGAGCACAGTATTTATTAGGAGCAATATCGACTGCGAGAAAAAAAAAAATTGCACTTCAGCGTATTACCGAGGCAAATTTGGTGATGCTCATCTGTAAATTCCCCAATTAAGTTGCAGTTGCGTTGCATCCTGCATAAGGAAGTTAATAAGAAAATTATAATCAACGAAGACGGGTCATCGCAAATTTTTTGACAGCGCGGGCACTCTAGTGGATATTATAATCATCAGTGCACGCTGCGACGGCTTCCACTGCGAGCACTTTGCACATCATATGCATGACTCGGCTTAATACGAGTAGTAACGCACTTAAGATGTAGATATAAAACGGACAAGACAGAAACCTACATATGTGCAAAAGAATGCATCAAACGAATCCCGTCCACTTATTAAGCACGAAATTATAATAATTACCAGTAAGGTTCAACTACCATAATATGAACCAGTCACACCATACGTGTGATTGCAAACAGTGTAAAGTTGACAAGACAGGTACCAACCGTACGACCAGGATATTCTCAAAAATACTCAGTCTTGTCTAGTGTTTTATACACAGTTTGTAAAATAAAGCGTTATTCGTATGAGGTACACATCAACATTTCAATAAAAATACAGTAGATCCATATTATAATGATTATTATAGCAATGCCTATCCTAACCCCAAATAAAAAAAAAGAACAGGACTAGTGTACCTTGTAGAGAAGTAAGTGTCCTTTTTTCGAGGTAGGAAAGTGCGATTCGGATCGGTGTATGGGAATTCAATTGCGCAGTATTGCCGAGACAATGTCTGCACTTGCATTTGTACACCGAACATTGTCAATATCAACCGTGCGCGTAAGGGCATCAGTCATAAAACACTACAAGGAAGGCCAAAATTTGCACTTATATACGTTCGTAGCTCCCTCAAGCAACAAGGTATATATAGATACAAATATTTTCACGTTAAATTTTTCGAACTCTGCTTGCAACAGCTGGACGTCAGGATTCGAAATTCTGACGCCGTAGTGCTGACTTTTTTTGTCAAGGCCCCACTTGAGCAAGGTAATAATAACTACGCCTGGGACACGGAGGTACTTGTGGCTCACAGTTTCTTTGTACCGTTTCTTCAAAATTTATTCTAGCGAGTCAGAAAAGCAAAATCTGACAACACATTACTGAAGGTGATCCGTAATGATTCTGGTTACAAACTATCTAGCACGTACAATTGACGGCAGCGCATACTATTACCTACCAAACAGGAGCCAAACAATGGGCCGTAATGCAGTGCAGTTTGTAATGATAGTATTGCCTGTTCTTTGTATCGAATGTATCCCTAATATAAAGCGGTGCCCTGCACACGTGTAGCATGTTCCTGTGTACCTAATAAAGTGCCGCGAGCGTGAACACTGCAAACGGGTGAATGCCAATTTTAGTCTCGGATTTAATTCTTTACGTCAATGTTATGCTATTGTATAAGTTCTGTTCGATAGTAATACTTTTGCTCTATAATATCATTGTTTGTTTTCAACTTTTTTTGGTTCTATAGTATCAGTTTTACCCTATATATACTATCAATTTGGCTCTTCACTCTCATTTCTGTTCTATACCAGCAATTTTGCTCATTACTACCTATTATTTTTGTTCTATAATATCATCTATTGTTCTATACTATCAAGTTAATTTCTGAATGACGTTGAAATAATCTAAGGTTTCACTACCCTCCTTGACTTGAAAGCTCATCTCGCAGGGATGTGACCACTCCCGGTTGGGAACTCCTGCTCTAGAATGATTGATTTTGCTGTTTCCTATCACCAATGTCCTGTCATATGCAACATGGAAAGCATTGTCTGATTGCCCCTCTATGTTTTATAGTACAAGTATTGCACTTTTTGTATTACATTAGTTTTAACAAAATGAATACCTCCAGCCGTTGGAAATATAAATGATTTACTTACTTACTTTTTATACAATAGTATCAAATGTGTTCTATAAAATCATTTTTGATCAATAGCAACGTTTTTGTTCTATAGGTTCATCATTTCTGATAGCCAGGTACATTATTAACAATACCTTCTTGACACACTCATTTGTAGGAACACGGAAGCCTATTATATATCTCAAGATAATTGATAATTGAAGACGTATCCATATATAATAACTTCCTTACAAACATATTCGATCCACAATACTTAGCAAATTTGCCCCTACAGTTCCTCACTTAAAATATTTCGGGGCATATTCTCTACATCGGTACTCTTGGGTGCCCATAAAATATCACGTGTTATCGTCCAGCTAATAGCGGAGATCGGTGTCCCGTTAATTTTTTATAGATGTTTGAAATGTTTGACGAAGCAATTTATTTTCTGAATCAATGAAGAATAAGAACAGGATTCAGTTGGTGACGCATATTATATTCGCAATTAATTATTAGGATTCTATGATGGTCACGCAATGTCCAAATCAATATTGGGTTAACGATATACCTATATACACAATATGAAAGCAATTCAGGCTAATTTAAATTAGCATTAATTAGACAGAAAAATTTATTTAAAGTTCCATATCCATCCCCAAATAACAACCACTGACCTTAGACTTGACGTTATCACAGACAGCTGCCTTGGGCTTTCTCGGCGACTGGAGGAGGCAAATGGGGATAAGTCGACAACACAAACTTGCAAATCAGTGACATTGTGCTCAAAAGAGAATCACTAAAAATGGAATCACTACCAACGAAAAATGATGGAGGGCAAGTCAATGATATTACCCGTAGACCGCGACTTGCATCAAATATGGCCCGCGACTTGTATCAATTATGGCCCGTAAATAGTATCAAATATGGCCCGTGGGCTTGTACAAATATAGCTATTTTGTTGGAGTTCATTCATGGCAGTGAGAATCATCAGAGGGTGTTAAGCTTCCCGACACCAAAACTGCCAAATTCACTTAGGATCATAACCAACTTGAACGTCTTACTACATTTTCTCAAAGGATTATGTCGAGCCATTTGCCATACACTGTACGTATGTGCCGTATGGTAGTAATAGTACCGCCGTGGTTATAACAAATATACTGTACTAAGAAACGAAAACCTTTCCTCGGAGAGAAATATATAAGATTTATTTATTATTTACTCGACAGTTGACGGTAGCTAACCTGTGCATTCGTGTTACCAGATTTGTAATGTAACAAAAAGGATGCAATTATTTATTAGTACTAAATGACTTCACCGCTTTTTAAAGTTGAAACCTCTGGGGTCGGGTCTAAGTTAGGCGGGTTATCAGTAGCAGATATTGTGGACGACCTCATGTCCAGAGGCATTGCATCCTTACAATAAGAGGCAAATCTCGTAATGAGAAATGCTAGTTGCATGGAAGCCTAGTACCGGAGGTCATCCGATATAGCAAGACGTCCCATTCAAAGAAAGAACGAGAAGTGTCCACAAATCAGCAAGAGTGATGATCTGAAAAGCGGTACCTAACAAACTGAATAGAAGAGCTTGTCGTAGAAGAGGCTTCGATAGGGATACTGAAAGCTGATCTTTGCGACAGTCGCGGTCTACGAGGTGAAGAAAATTAGAGGAACTTCTACAGCTCGTACATAAAATAAATATAGGTACGTATAACTCCAGTAACAACGCAACGTGATAAATAGTTGGCATGCAAAGTAGGCACATCTAAATATGGTAAATTTGAATAGGTATTCTACGCACGGAACGTCTATTTATTCACAAGTGGTCTACGATCAAAAAGCAGGTGATATCGGAACTAGTGCAACGAGGTTAAAAAAAATATGGAAACTAATCTTACCGGAAAGTGGCGACGGATGAGCACATTAATTACAACGCTATTACGTACCAAGATTTACCGAAGTTCCTCTATTGTAGAGACTGCTACATATTTTGCTTATATTCTACTTTTTTCTTGATGTATAATACGTAAATTTTTGGTGTGTGAACGGTCTCTTTTCAATTACAAAAGATAATTATTATTTTTGGGTTCAACTAACGTTCCACAAACGCCTAGTCCAATTTCTGGACTTTCACTACCATTATCAGAGACCAAAGCGAAAAACTGAAGACGTAATTCACAGGAACTCATAAACTTTTCCAAGGTTGAATTTTCTCAATAATCTTTGTGAACAATCCAGAAATTTTCGAAAAGCAAGCAGATGCGACGTCCACAACAGAAAACATGGCATAAATGACAATACTGTAATTTATCTAGTGCCTTCCACGGATGCTGAGCTCGTACAGCGTATACTAACCACATAGCCTGAAGTTTTGCATGTTGTTACCCCCCCCCCCCCCNCGTAAACGCACGCAGACCATTCAACCCTAAAACACTGTCGTGGAGTATATTGCACCTACGCCCATTCTTATATAAATATATACATTTATAGTGTTAATAATAATTGCCCCCATTGTGCTCGACAGTTATTAGTGCTATTCTTACGAGGAATAAAGATGTAACTTATGCAGTCATGAGCTAAGACTAACAAGGATCGTAGATGAACAGAAGGAAGGGAATTACAACAAAGCACATAAGGATCTCACATGCGACTTACCTTCACCCCAGGCGTGGGTTGGGGACAATACGATGCACTCTTCTTAATGGTCAGATCCACCCGCGAAGGATCTCGGGTGCGAACCCCGAGAGTACGCAGGATTTGTTCCAGCTTGTTGGCGTAGTCCAAATGGCCTGTAGGTACAAAAGTAAGCTCAACTCGGCCAGGCATAACCCAAGTGAAATATCCCCTCACACTGGTTAGTGTATGTAGTGTATGCTCTCGAGGTAGTTTTACTATTACAAGGCTCTCAGAATGAGCATACTCAAATATTGCAACACGATATTAATAACAACGACTTCTCAGGAATTTTAAGATCAATTCTGAAGACATCAACTCAGTGGATCACAGCGTGATGCGCTAAGTATACGGGAGTTCGTCATCAGCTTATCAGACAGAAAGTCAGAATACATTGTTTTTTTTTATCGCGAGAATCCATCCGGACACATAGGCTACCGACCGCTGGGGCGTTAACCCTCACCCGGACAGACAAATGGTGAAACAGCCAGACACACATGCTGAAATTAGTCCAAACCCAAGCCCAGTTGAGGACGAAGCTCGAAGGTAATACACTCGCTTGGCTGAAAAAAATCCGTCCAAAGAAACACAAACATGCTAATACCCACTAGGGTATGAACCACTACTTGGACAGACAAATGGGGAAACAGATAAACACGCTACTGCCAATACAGCCGTGCTTCGGCCAGGGCTACAGCGGGTTGTAAGTAGACAGACAAGATGTCCGCTTACCAGACACAATGTCAGACAAGTCGAAGTTGAACATTCTCCGGTCGACCCACTTGACAGGCTCCAGTCCAGCGATGTGGAGCTTGGCGGAAGACGTTCGGTAGAGGAAGTGGAGGAGCCAGTCCTTCTGGCAGTAGCCGTTGATGATGCGGCCTGACACCAGTGAACCTGCGAGGTGCACAGGGTGAGGTCAATGTAGCGAATGCCCAGGCTACACTATGCTAGAGCACGTCCACTCAATTTGTGACTGCGCGTTCAGCTCGCACGTTGTTCAACTTAAGTATTTCCTAGGGCAGGATGGGCAAAGTAAGGTCCGCGTGCCACAATTGGCACGTCAGTCTTTTTAATCCGCGTCGCCGAAGATTTTTGGTACTAGATACTTAAACCCATTTCAGGCTCTTACCGCCTCTCAAAGTTGATCTAACATTGCATATCTGCTGCAAAAGAGTTCATTTAGACTGATCCCACTGGAAGTAAATGTAAATATTCACACTGTCATTTTTCTGTGTATATTTGATATGAATTATGAGCAAGGATGATGAGACTTTACAAGGTTAACGCACGGGGAGGGGCTAAGCTGCAGTGCACTCTGGGTAATAGGGCTTGTGACGTCGCAAATTTAAAGTACGTTAACACGTAGCCACTTTACATTGTTTCTTCTTCATTCCATTTGGGCCTCCAGAGTGTCCGACATGTCCTACAATCTTCATAGTTGCACAGAAATGTGTGTCAAAACATATACGACCGTTTTTTTTAGCTTTCTGAGAGATAAAATTTATAAAGAACAATGGTTTAAAGGCTGTTAAAAGAGGACATGAATTCAACTCGGCAAATGCCCGCATTTGTCAGAAGCACTTTTGGAGTTAAGTTTGTCATCTTTACAATGCATTCAGTCGAGTGAGTTTTATCGAGAGTAATATGGCATTCTGAAGATGGAATCGTATGGTTGAAAACCTTCACGTTTTCGATTTATATTTGTCTTCTACCAATGACCTGCTATCCTCTAGAATTTCAACCAGTGCAACAAAAATTGGTTTAGATGCGTATGATTAAACGCCGAGATAGAAGAACTTTTCAAGAAGATTTGTATAGAAAACATTAAAGTATCAGAGAAGCAAATTTTTTTCTTGCCGGCGAAGTAATATTTAATTAAACGTCCATACTTAATACGCAAAAGCCATACAATTGCCCAGTAAAAATAGAAAAAACATCAGCTACTTATACGCTGCGCACGTTACAGCAGTATATCGCGTCCGACTCACGTTAATAAACTTGAAAAAAAATTTCCCAACAGTACTTCCCACACCTAAAACGTATTACAGAACGACGTTGACAATGACAAATGTTAAATCCATAATTTTTTCCAATGATGCCGTAGTTTTTACAATTAGGAGAGGAGAATATAGTAACGATACGTCCGCGACGGTACAGCTAAGGTACACATTTTACGGACACCGTCGGAAATCATAATAAAATTTTATCCTTCAGAAAGCTAAAAAGCTCGTAGATGCTTTGATACATGTTTTTGTGCAACTATAGGTTCTAGGACATGTAGGACACTCTGGAGGCCGAAATGAAAAGAAGAAGAAACAATGTAAAATAGCTATGTATTACCGTACTTGGACTTTGTGACGTCACAAGCCTCATTACCCATGGTGCACCGCAGCTTGGTTCCGCCCCGTGGGTTAACCCTGAGTATTCATATCAACATAGCCCTATGGCCTATCTTATGCATTCTGAGGGGAGAAGAACAAGGAAGAAAACATAATGGACACGACTGACATGTGTCCTGAAGGCTTACTGAGTTAAGCTAAGGTAATTTTCACCGAAGTACCCACTATCTACTAATTTGCTTAGTTTTCTTATATGTATCTTAATTTATTTATATCTTTAAGTCTATAAATATTCAAGCCGACACCTGGAATATTATTTTGAGAAGTTCCTGGAAGAGTAAGTAGTAGCGCAAAAACTTGGGTTTCACTCAAGTAATTATATTGAGGCGTCACGTAATGACGGTACGAGCCACTAACATATCGATTACAACAGCTGAGCAGACCCCAAAGTCCTCACCAAATTCTTTCCACTGGGCAGGACTGGCAGAGACGGGGGCGCCCAGCAGGATCACGTCCTGGATGATGCCAGTGTTGTTCTTACGCTGACCCATTTCCTGCATAAACAGTTCACATAAAGAAGAGAATCGTTAACAATGAATAACAATAGTTAGAGTGAAGGTAATTGGCGGAGTGAGCTGACGCATTTCCTCCGTGCAAAGCTCACAATACGAACAGAGTAAAGTTGTAAGGTCTTCTACAATAGCTACACGTAAGGTAATCATAATAGTTACGCTAGCACATATCCTGCACGCAGAGTCCAGAGCAGCAGGTGATTTAACAGCTGGATGTCAACAGTTAAACCTGAAGTAGCTACTGTGGAGTAACAATGCAGCGAACTTTTCCTGTAAATTTACAAATAAAATTGAAATGTCTATCACTAGCTCAATGAAAGCATTTAACACAGCCCCGCTGAATGACCAATGTGCCTGCTGTCAAAGTACGGGGTAGTTAACTTAAATTTTATGTGATAACGTACCACAATAAGCTACTGCATAATTACTCAACTGTATATGTACAGTTGTAGGACAACAGTTAAACGAATATAATAACATGTAATTGCAGTGCAATCACTGTTACAATGAATTGACAATAAATAAGTGCTCCAATTATGAGAGGAAGCTACACTAAGATAAGGATATTTTTAAATATTTGAGCACATCATGCGAAATCTGACACACAATATATATATATTATATATATTATGAACTGAAATGTTGCGCATAGGACTACCCCTGCAACAGGAGCCTCTCCTGCAGGTGGTAGTAGTAGCTGACGCAGGTCGAAATTAATATTACGAACTGCCTTGTTATTGTAGGCAGCAAGAAGTACCCTGCTAGAGGAGTCTCACCTGCAGGCAGTAGTAGATGACCCTGGCGCCCAGTGAGAAGCCCATTAGCGTCACAGGCCGCCTGCCGTGCTCCCTCTGCAGCAGAACGGACGCGAGCTGACGGCCAACCTGTTCACACAACATTTGCCATCGTCAAACCTAACACGTTAAGAACAAAGCATCGAAAGTCGAAAATCTAAGGAAAAAGCTCATATTTATAAAAGATTTCTCCTACAAAAACCAGCTTTCCATCAAACCTTTTTCGATTGCCATGCAATTGAACGATTTCCAAGATATCATTCGTAAGGCAGCTGTATAAAACATCCTGTACGGAAGACTACGCACAGAAAAAGCCATCGGTCACCACGCAGGCCAATGCAGGACATTAGTTGCTGCATATCCCCCCAGTAGGGTTCTAGGCAATCAATGCCGTTCTCTCTGTGAGGCGAGTCTCTGCTCCCCAGACCTTCCGTTCTATCCTCTCTCAATTACGCTCATGCCTTTCTTCGGTCTTAGCGAACTATAAGTTCCGAGTGGGATGGATGATCCTTCTTATCAGTTCTGCGGGCCTGGGTGAACAGAATCAGTTACCTTTCCTCATGCCCTAGTCACCCCACTGATCTTTCGGCGTGTAGTCTTTGGCTCGACCCACATGGGACTGCGCGCATGAGGGTTCTCTTCCTCTCTATGACTTTCTCCCCCTGTGCTCCGGACCCAGGAGGAACCTCCTCCCTAAATTGGCAATGGAGAATCCTGTCGATGGTAACGAACAATAACAACGGCAACAAAGCATGAGTGGCTACACACATACAAAAAATTATAAAAAATTTCATCTATTTCTTGAGGAAAGTTACGCTGTTTATAGCTCGAGTCTGATACAGAGAGGAAACTCGGCCTTCAGCCGATAAATAATTCGCCTTGAGCTAACGAAACGTTAGTTGAGGCGAAAGTGCTTTGTTTAGACGCCGGATGGAAGTTCAACTTCCACTAGCCTCTTGCCCCCTGTGGGCGGGTGGCTCTCACC
>LQNS02000137.1:12960593-12977956 GCA_001587735.2 Parhyale hawaiensis | reverse complement strand
GGTCTCCGACTCCTAGACACCGGTTGGTTGACCCCAGACAGGCTAAAGTGGGTGAGAGCCACCCGCCCACAGGGGGCAAGAGGCTAGTGGAAGTTGAACTTCCAGTAGGCTCTAAACAATAGCTAATAATTGATTAGAATAGAATCTGGGAACAAATAATGCAAGTGTAATTGAAGGATGACACCGCAGTACATACAAGGAGTCGCACCGACGGCAGACGATATATCTGGAGGAGACATGCTTCGCGAGGACTATCCTTAATATACTCAAGGGAACGATTAAAGAATAACAAATATCTTAGATGGGAACTGCGCATCTCCACTCACTGGTCGCCAGCAGCGGTCCCTAGGCTCACCTGGGCGGAGCGGCGGCAGCAGACGCCCCACGGGTTGTCAATAACAGAAGCCAGGGTCACCAGGGATGCCGGCCACATCACGGCACTGATGATCCCTGTAGAGGTGCAGGTGGTCAAATTATGGTCACTGATTAAGCCTGACAGCCCACGGCATAACTGCTCCTGAACAATGAGATATGTGACGGGTGGAAGCTAGAATGTACTATGCGACAAATTCGCAAATTTGGACGTCACTATAGGATGAAAAGTGGGAGTTCTGAGTATCCTGCATCGGTACTACACACGTCACAAAATAGATTGAATGGTAATAAGGTGTGCTAGCGCAGCGATTTTAAGCCGCATCGCGCCCAAGGTCAACTATTTTGTTTCGAAATTGAAGTAACGGCAGTCCTGGCGTTGATACTGCATTTTTTTTATATTTTCGCGGCAAACCCGAAACAGTGAGTTTTACAGTTATTTTTATTATTTTTATTTATTTTTTTTATTTTTCTTCCTGTAGCTTAGAAATTGTAGCACCCTGATAAGGAAAAGAAAAAGGTAGTTCCGCCGAAATACTTATTTTGCCAACATTAAATGGTGGACTGAGCTAATATTTAAAAATAAATTTTTTTTTCCATCATATATCAGGAATCGATCCCGACTCTGACGCTTGGAATTAGTGATTTTTCGATTACGACTCCACACAACTCCTTAGGTTTTCTACGACTCCGACACCGTAACACTGTTTACACGGTAAACAGCGTAAACTTGTCACACACTAGGGTTATTGACTGTGCCTGTCGTGCTTACAGAAGGAACGCTACAGTATATAGCCAACCAAGTGGTCGGGCAGTTGAAATTTGCAAGAAGTCCATTAGGCGTAATGCTCCAATTATCTCTATATTACTCGCATAATTATGTGAGTTGAGAGGAACGAGGAACCAAAGGACGACGCAATTCGATCTGGTTCAGTTAAGCATTTGCCTCCTACACCGACTATCAATTGTCGAAGAAATAACACAATCTGATACTGGACCCTACGGTCCACCTGGCCGGAAAAATGTTAACTGAAAGTTCAAGCCTCCCAATCCACATCGACAACGTGGTGATTCCCAAAGAGCACTCAATAATAAACATATAACGTGTTAAGTAAACAAAGTAATGCATGTACGGACTGCCCCTACCATGAGCACGACTCCCCTGCCAATGGTACATCCATGTGGCCCAGGAGGAGGTTCAGTACAACACGAAACTGTTACACTTAGCTGCCTCTGCCATCGACGGCGACCCGGCAAGTTTAAATGAGGGTGGAAGAATTAAAAGAAAAACAATTAAATATCTTTATACCTCTACTCTTAATTCAAATCGATTCTATTGTAGGTTCAAGAAGATAAAACTCCACAGTTACTTATATTACTTTTGATGCCTATTAACGTACCTGCAAGTACAGTGTATTTGAGAGACTCCTGCACAGCCATGGAGAAGGCAAACTGGAGGAGGTAGTCGAGTGTGTGGCCAAGTTCCATCAAGTACTGGGACTCATAGCGCAGGGCGTACTGTAACATTGCTATTCTCACCATCTTCGTTATATATTCCAAATGGAAGAGTAACTATTAACACATAGAACTTCCAGCAGCCCAGAGAGCGTGAATAAGAAAGAACACGCAAGCATATAAAAATGGTAAAAAACTGAAATAAAATGTAAATTACTGCCCATTTTTTTAAATTCCTAACGAGAAAAAGCTTATCTGAACTAAATTACAAGATACAGCAAAACAGCAGAGTTATACGAGTGTAGCGCAGTAGTACGGCACCCATTGGAAGTAACGTAACCAAAGAGTCAACTCTCCACAGACTTGCTGCTAATACAAGCTGGATGAAGCCGGGATTCCTGAGAAGCATCAAAAAAATGACCGAGTTGGTAACGCTTTCGCTGCCGCAGTCAAGAATTGGTTCACGGGGGAGCAGCGGTGCCACAGACGCGTGAAATAACCAGTGGGGGACGCGGCTTTCAGTTTCTTTCAGTACGATATTGGTGCAGGACCTGGTGTGCCTGCGACTCTATTTTCATCTCTCCAGTGGTATTTTCGGTTTTATGACAGCGAATTATCTCCCGGAGCGACTCGGCTAAATTACAGAGTGAACTTGAAATTTTATAAGAGAGAAAATTACACACTTTACAAATTTCTCATTTTTTGAACAAAGCGCAGCCAAAACTTTTTCTGTCCGAAAGTTTTTCTCACACTCCTCATGGCCTATCTTTACCCCCGGGGAAAATGATACTCACTGGAACGTTGAAAACTCATACTCTGTCCATCATAAAGATTTATTGCGGAATTTTACCGCAAGTCTCTATTTGACTAGTGCATTACAACTGGTATGGGATGGGTACACGAAAACACCTGTGAATGAAAGACAAAGTGACGCGAATTGGAATTGAAGGCTGATTTACAGTATTTCTATCAGAGTAATAGCAGAAGTGGTACAACAAGAACTGTACCTGTTCTCTGGAGTGGTACAGCGAGGACCAGGGACCCGTAAAGGTGGGAATGTCCTTGCTGAGCCAGCCCGAGACGGCTATGGTGATGTGTAGAGAGTTGCCCATCGTCAGATCTTCGAATTCGAATTCTTCAACGTCACCAACTCTCTTCTTCATCTTAAACCCTAAGGAAAGCCAATTATATACAATGGGTCAAAATAGTGAATGAAAATAAAGAAACTCACAAAACATTCGAATCAAAAACTACGTAAGATTAAGGACAATTGGACTGCGTTACAGACGATCTATTATCAGAATAAATAGAAGTTAGAACATGTGAGAAAAGATAAACTAACGAAAGGCAATCAGAAAAGGATAAATATTTGGAAGAAAAACCGTCTGATAACGTTGAAAACTCTAAAGAATAATAAAAGAGCGTTAGAATACGTTGAGAGCGACATTTATTTTGAAAATAATACAGCCAGAACACTCTTGCAAAAGATAAATATTGAAAAGAAAGAACGTTAGCACACGTCGACAATGATCAATATTGAACAGACTAACTCAGAACACGTAAAATGTGATATAATTTCAACTTCAGAAGAAATACAGCTGGAACACGTAAAACAGGATATATATTCAAATGAAAGGAGGTGAGAACACATTCAAAATAATGCAATTCAGAACGAAGACAGTAAGAACGTGTAGAAAGTACCAGAAAACAATGCAATTAACTGTTTCATATGGACTAATTATGTAGAGAAGGAAAAGAAAGCAAGGCAAATACAACAAAAAATACGACGCTGGCCTGTGACCGACCTGTTAGTCCGGCGCCAGCAGCACCGAAGAGGGACCCCACCACCGCTACCCCGGCAGTGGATGAGAACGCCGTGATGCTGCCTGTAACATAAAGCGTAAGTTAGTGGTGACGTCAATAAAAGCTGTTAATACCACGACGAACTACGCCTGTAACTAGAGTAAATTCCGGTCACGACCAAACGCGGCCTGTACACTGTAGCTTAGCAACTGCTGCTCGTAACAAGAGCAATTGCTGCTTGAAGAGTGAGCAAATGGTGCCTGCAGCGTAAGTAAATGCTGACCTTAGCATGGGCAAATGCTGTCTGTAACGTCACGAGATGCTGTCTGTTATTATTAATATAATATTGTGGGTTTTCCCGCGGTATCAGAAACGAAGACTATATAACAGCGATCCAATTTTGTATGATTTAGTTTAGAAGTTGAGTCGAACTCAAATGAGTTCTATTAGAACAATCTTGGCCAGGTGCACCATGTGTGGCAGGAAATAAAGCGCGAGCATCTCCAACTCCACACGGCTCGGTCGAACGAAATCACTCAGTCGTGCAGCACAGAGAAGGAGACGAAAAACGAAATGAGAAGAAGACAGAAGAAAGCGAACACTCGTGCGGGGGGTCTCTTCCGTGGCCCCCCAAACGGGAGCAGATAGAAGTCCCATGGGATGGGTCGCTTACCACCATTCGGCGGCCCACCTCGCGGGACAGAAAGGAAATATAGAAAACCTACATAACTCTACAAAACTAACTTTCTCAGCAGGAACTGTGGCCAGATGCTATATCTCCTGCGGAGAAAGCACTCGGGACCCTTGGGTGCGTGATGCCCAAACATATTGTGGCAGGGAAAGGGCCTGTGCTGTCTGTAGCACACGTAAATGCTGCATGCAGCTCCAGTTGCTAAGTCTTCTCAATGCAACGCAGCAGAACATTGAAATACGAGCAGGTCGAATGGAGCGTCTACTACCAAGTCTTCTTAATACCAGTACACGTCACCGTCAAAAATACGGTTACTTCTCATCGTTCGAATCAGGGTTTCTACTGGCTGCTTATTATATTCACATCTACGTTTGTACATTTGAAAGTCGCATCACAGCCTCTCTAGGGACATGACTGTGTAAATATACACTAGCCCTTTATTATCGTGATTTGATGATAGCTTCATGGGCTAAAAATACAACTTATATACAGTATAATTCAAAACTTTAGCGGTGAGATTTACGAGTGAGCTGCTTCCAGCAGTGGTTCGCAAATGAGCTCTAGCTCCCATTGCCTCCGGGGAGCAGCACAATAATCTAAGCGGTAATGGCGGCGACGCTCTGCATCAGAATATTTAACTGAAGTATTTACTGATCATCTGGATCTCAGCGTCCACTCATTTGCTGAACAACTGGACCTCATGGGCCTTGACCTCTAACTGATCAATTGGATCTTAGGGTCCAGTTCCACTGGTGCTAGTCCTGCTTTGAAATAAGTTATCACCGAACTAGCGCGCTGTTTCGAGTGCTGACGATATGTACCCGCCGTGGAACCAGAAATTGTTGTTTTCGTGCTATACGAGCCTTCCAAGCAGGTGTGTCTCACAGGCAAGGCAGGCTGTTGTCCCACAAATAGCTCGCTTTGCCGTGCCCTGGACCTAATACCTGCCTTGCCGTATGACGTGCACGGTAAAGGGAACTGACTTTTGAACAATAGCGCTCTTTAGTTTTCACACTGTGGAAAAAATTGTCTAGTTTCAGAGGTAAAGGGCAAATACCACGCAAAAGAAGGTGCCTGACCCCGCGCGTACTGTGATGATGGGAAGCAGGGTTGAGGAGTCAGACTCCAAATCCTGCACGTGTTCGAATCCGACTCATCGGTACCCCAAAAACCTCCTCCTAACTCTCTGTCTTTAAGAAAATAGTCCCCTTTCACCGACTCCAATTCTTGAGATACCCAAGTGTCGACTCCTACTCCTAGCCTCCAAAAATACCAGACTCCGACCCGGTAACCCTGGTGGGAAGAAGAACTAACCAGGGGCAGCAGAGCCCAAATGGAAGGAGCATGGAAAAGTTTTGAGGAAGCCCAGGCCGCCAGCATATAAAAGTTGTAGTTGTTGGAGTGCTCTCGACTGTCTGGCCAGTCGACCCTAATGCCGGGACCACATCGTACAATAATGCGCCCAACTTGACGCAAGGATGAGCAGCTCGTAGGCCATCTGATATACATTAAACCCTTTCGGTTCTGACAGTACATATATGTCCAGCATCAATGTTTTGATTATTAAAACCAGTGCGTTGTTTCTTACTCTGGAAATTTGAACGTGGTTTCTAGGAGATTCTTTTAGAACCAAATAAAAGAGAATAAAAATTCCGGACCGATAGGGTTAAACTCGGCAGCACAGATACCGTAACGAGAACTACGTTTGAGCCGCACATCCTCGTATCAAATTGTGCGTACGATTTTGTACTGTCGCACCGGAATTAGGCAGGCAACGGCAGACACAGGACAACTCCACACCATGAAAACCTGTGCAGTTTCAAGTTGACAGATGGCGCTGCACAACTGGGGAATTGATCAATACACGTTGTATGTTGCGTTGGGCATAAAAAGTACGCAAGGCTGACTCGCGGACAAGCATTAATCTTGAGCTTGGTAAAGCCAGAGCAGAGTGGTCATCATGGCGTCCACTGACACAGCAATGACATTGTGCGAAGGAAATTTTATCCAAGGCTTGTAAAGCAACTTTATGTCACAGCTGCAACAGAAGCACTCTTTCACTCATGACCTACCAGGGTTACGGAGTCGGTGGGTCTATGGTCGGCGTCTGACTCCAACTCTCCAAACTAACGCTCTTGTATTGCTGGCACTGCAACGGCGTTTTTCGACACAGACTTCGACTCTAACTTCGATGATGACATCGACTCCGACTCCACTCAATATCCTCGACTCCTTACGTCTGTGGTGGCCAAGACCTCCTAAAGCACGGTTCGTGCACTCGGTGACCTCACTCTAACTCCGCAACCCCGGTCAGTACCCATCAAGTGCTGGGCCACTACTTGAGGTCCAGCACCGACTATGGGACGTTCTAAGATTCCAGCATAAACTAGGGAACGTTCTAAGATTCCAGCATAAACTAGGGAACGTTCAAAAGTTCCAGCATAGTGTATGGCATGCACGAAGATTCCACCAAAGACTATGAGTCACTACAAGATTAGCAAAAAGAATTGGGAAGAGGATCAGAATGTCACAGTAGATAACTTAAGCCTCCCGCAACGCAATGCAGGCTGCACGAGAGGACACTGAAGGGATATCTAGCGTGTCGGTAAAAACATGAAGTTCACACAAGGGGATCTTCCGAGACGAAATTAAGGCGCATTGGTACAGCATTATAAAAAAGCAGGGGAAAAAGAGCAAAAATATCATCAGTTAAACTATAAAACTAGAAGGGAGGAAATTGGTCACATAAGAAAGATATTCGGAAGGCCAAATTAAGGCGATAAGGTCCACTGGAATTGCAGCTCCTCATATTACATAGGATGGGTGAACCTTTCTACGCTAACTCTATGACCCATCCTAAAGAATGTTCCTGTGTTGAAAGAAGAGTAAAACAAACATAGAGAAGTAGCTCAGAATAGAATAAGTTGCTTAAACTGCAAGACTGACTTAAACTACGGATTCGATTATGGCCACAAATTATAACGTGCAATAACAATGGACTTGAAAATAATGAGTGGTCTATACACCACAGGAAACATTGCATGTTACCCCTACACAGAGCCTGACCTGCACCCAGTAGACTGCCGAGCCCAGCTCCAATAAAGGGAGCGGCCAGTCCACCTGTAAGTCCCAGCACAGCCCCCCCGCCCAGGGTGGCGAGGCCGATCATGGTGTACCGCCGAACTTTGGCCATCTTTTGTTGCTTGTGTTGCCGCTCTTCTTCTTCCCTGGGGACAGAACTTTCCTTTAAAGGGGTGGCATCACATTTTTTTTTAGGGTAAAGGTTCTGATCTACATGGAGGATGAAGATAATTTTAGGCATATACCGGTATACCGTTTAAATAAAAAGTTCTTCATTATAGAAATTTATATTATTGAACTTGAAGTTACAGATTACACGGATTCGAAGCTACTGCGTGGTTCTGACAGCCGTGTTATTGGTTGCAGTCAGTCGCTTGTGTTCACGTCGGCTTTGCGTTTACAATTCTTAAAAAAAAATCTAAACTCAACATATAGAGTGCATCGAGAGCGATATTAGAGTGACAGAAAAAACAACAAAGCTAAATAACACAGTGTATGAGACTGCTGTTTAGGGACAACCACATTATCGGAATTGTTATACATCTCGCTTTTTTTCCAGAAGATCCGCTGCATCCCAGGTGATGGTAAATCAAGAATGAAACGATATCTGATTCACTGCATCCTTGATAAGAGCCGAGCTAAGAATTCTGGGAAATTTACACTACCGATTTCTGACTAAATCAAGAAAACTAACTGAAATAATAATAAATAACGTTATACAGCAGCTCATGTCTTTCAAACACAAAACTAAAAATTTGCCACGAGACTGCGCTTTCGAGGCGACTCAGGCGATAGTTACAAAGAACGAGTTTTCTCAGTTCCACGTCCGAACGCGTTGCAGTGTCCATTAAATTAAACAGCATCGCAAAGCTCAATAATTCCCTGCAAGTCTGAAGAGATATCATGAGCTCTACTAGTGATGTTTGCTTAAGCCAACTAACTGATCTTATCACTAGCGCATAAATTTGTTACGCCGCTGAGTTGACTTGCGCTCAGCAAAACATACGCACGATTAGATGAGAGAACTCGCTCATTTCACCATCGTGTGCAACAGACTTTGGTTTCGCAATGGAGCATAATACGGAGGGCTAGAAGGCAGAACTTATTAATCTTATAAGGACTGAAGGAACAGTCTTTTTCTCGTAAGAATAGCTTTGTTCAAAAGTCATTCATGAAACACTTTGGTCCTCAGTACCTAGGTTAACTACTCTGACTTTAACCCTATCTTATTCAGGCTGTGCTGACTGGTTACAAGGTTTTTTTTTTGGGGGGATACAAGTGGAGAAAGCGCCTTTGTAGCAAAACAACACAGCCTGAGTAAGAGAGCATTGGAAGGATGTTAGCTGATTCTATTGCCGATTAATACTATGTTGTCCACTAATGGGAAACAATTATACTTATAACACAGGTTTTCCCAAAGCAACAAGTAAATTAATTCTTAAGGGTACATATGGAAAAAAACAAGCATCACTATGCACTGAGAATACGTGGAGAGCGTGACTGTAAATAACTTAGAATGAGTAAATTTAACAAACAGATCCATTTTCTATGGCCCATCCTAAGCCCTCTGAAGGGACACTCTCATTCAACGTCAAGAAGAGTCTAACAACAAAAGGAAATATATATTTGACTAAATGAGAAGGACAATCGTGACACTACTATTAGGCCTCGCTGTGATAGGTGACCGACCTTCTCGAGAGTATGTGTAGGGTTAAATTAGGTTATGTTACTTATGAAATTATTAATAGATTAGGTTCGGTTCAGTTCAGCTAGAATAAGTCACTAACCTAACATACGGGCACATATGTTACAGATGAATCTCAGGTGGACCACCTACTATACCGCGACCTACTACTGGCATGGCCGATCTTATAACCCTCAGTGCCAAAAAAATATATTCAAAAACGAGATTTTAACCATTCAGAGCATTGGGTCTCGACCTTTGTTATGCCCGGCAACCACAGAAAACAATGAATATGTTCTCGCACCTCTTACAAAATTGTTAACTCTTGTCATGAAGAACAATGAAATTCTTACTAAATTTGAGAAATAAATTCACTAAGGTAGATTCGCAAGAAGACTAAGAAACAGAACTGACGGGGTGGTAGGCAGCGTCTCCTCAGTGAGGTACTCAAGGACGCTCTCCTCCAGCATCTCCATGAGGTCCAGGGACACCATGAGCTGACAAGACACATGGCTGATCAGCACGCGGGTGCGGGCGTCGTAGCTTCCTGGAGAGGGACGAAAATTCAATAAATAATTCGCGGCGAAGGCGACACCTGATCCTAATTGGCCTGTCGCCCTGAAAAAGATCCAGAACTGTAAGGAGGGAAGCGAAACCAGCGGAGGGAGATGAAAAAGACCTAACACTGAAGGTGATATGAAAACGAGTTGCAATAAGAAGTGCAGCGCATCAAACAATCTCCAACTGTAAGAGAGTCACGGAGAGGCGAGGAAAACTTCCTTACTCTATGGATGCGACCGAAATGAGTGGAGCGAAATGAAACGTACCACACTCTTGAGGGCGTCGAAAAGAAGAGTTGTATCAACTAGCACAACACTGCCGCAGTGGCGGCTCTAGGTCAGTGAAGTAGGGGTGCTGTAGAGCCACATCAGGATAGCTTTAATTCTTCAGCTAGAGGACGGTCAAGCTGACAGAAGACTTTTTCTAGGTTAGTGTTTCCCATTGGGGTGCATATGAACCCATGGACCTACTTTTAAATCAGCCAAGGACCTCTGATTGATAACTGTTGTTTGAAACTTCTATGACAATATCTTATTACTTTATTGTAATGACGATAGGGGTCAAGAACTTTTTTAAAGTTATAAAAGGAAAGAAAAATGTTTGTTTTATTGAACAATTACAATACGGTATTTGTTTTATTGAACAATTACAATACGGTATTTGTTTAATCAAGCAATTTCACTTATAGGTAACATTTTATGATAAGTTAGCCATAGACATAATCACTTAAGATGATGCCACTTTAATGGCTTGGGGCTCCGTGTGTTTCAAGTTGTTTTTGCTGGGGCGAGCGCGGAAATTTTAAGTTAGAGAATCACTGCTGTAGTTCATGAAAAAACTGCAAATATTTACCTCCGCCAAGGAGGTTATATATTTATCGAGCTTGTCCGTCCCTGTGTTTGTCTGTCACCTAGATAACTCAGAAGTTAAGGATGGATCCTTAGAAAATTTAAAGGAATTGTTAGGCACCTTAGGAAGGACAGATAATTAGATTTTGGTGAAGATCCGCTTCACCGTTTATTTGTACGTCTGCCTCTTTTTTCTAGGCTATACAACGGATTTTTATGAAGTTTACATGAATTGTTAGCTATATCACGAATAGTAAATGAGTAAATTTTTGTGAGATCGATCATGGAGGTGCTAAAATAATTAAGGGGAAACGCTGTAGAATGTAGATGAACAGGAAATGAGTTGAAAACTAACCCAGGAATGCAAGAAGTTGAAAAGGGATTCAAATAGGTAAAAAGTAGACAAGAGGAAGATAGGAAAATGAAGCCAAAGAGTTGAACTACATACGAATTGCAAAAATGAATTCTAGGAGCTAAAAAATAATTCAAAAGGAGCTGCACGAGTCAAGCGAGCTAGAAATAAATGCGAATAGGTGCTGCACATTATTATTATATTCCCGGCTGTGCCGTTGCAGCCATGTCATACAACGTGGTCCAAGCAGTGAGACTCAGTTTCTTATGGCGCATCAGTAGCTATATGAATGTTTCATCTCGGCATTCCTACCGGAAAGTCTCAGTAGGCCGAGTGCGCTACTACTGGCGGGAAAAAAAGCCCAAAGTATCGAAGAGATGAAAAAGGAAAAGAGAAAAATACAGAAGAAAGAAAACACTCATGCGGGGGGGGAGAGCCGTCCCTTCTGTTCCCCCACACAGGAGCAGGTGTGAGTCCCATGGGATGAGTCGCATATCACCAGTCGGCGGCCCAACTTGCGGAGCAGAAGGGGAAGGATAGAAAACCTACCTAACTTAAAATACTAACCTCCTGAGAAGGAACTGCGGCCAGCTGCAACATCCCCTGCGTAGAAGACATTCGGGACAGCCGTTGGGTTCGTGAGGCCCAAATTTCATGGATTTGAGATTATCGAAAGAGTTATAGAGATCAGCTAGTGATATCAACGAATCCCGTAAGCAGGTGATCCCAAACATTCTAGTATGCAGGTGATCCCCAACAGTCTAGTATGCAGGTGATCCCAAACAGTCTAGTATGCAGGTGATCCCAAACAGTCTAGTATGCAGGTGATCCCAAACAGTCTAGTATGCAGGTGATCCCAAACAGTCTAGTATGCAGGTGATCCCAAACTGCCTAGTATGCAGGTGATCCCAACATGCCTAGTATGCAGGTGATCCCAACATGCCTAGCATGCTGGTGATCCCAACATGCCTAGCATGCAGGTGATCCCAACATGCCTAGCATGCAGGTGATCCCAAACTGCCTAGCATGAAGGTGATCCTAAACAGTATAGTATGCAGGTGATCCCCAACAGTCTAGTATGCAGGTGTTCCCAAAAAGTCTAGTATGCAGGTGATCCCAAACAGTCTAGTATGCAGGTGATCCCAAACAGTCTAGTATGCAGGTGATCCCAAACAGTCTAGTATGCAGGTGATCCCAAACTGCCTAGCATGAAGGTGATCCAAACAGCCTCGTATGCCACAATATAAGATCATGGGGGCGGTTCCTTTGATTAGCAAGGGAAGTGCCCGACTCAAACTCCAACGCCCAAACAATGAGCTTAGAATATGATATGAGAGCATAGACCGTGCAAAATCTTTATCGCAATTTCCTTCGCCCTCTGATGCTGGTCGAGGAAAACACGTCTGTTTGTCAACAACTCAAGGCCCATAATGGGATTTTTTGAAAACCTAAGGTCAGGGCGAAAAAAAAAATCAGGATAGTTTACAACACCTAGAAGTTAATGAACAAAATATTTGCTTAGTTTAGTTACGAAGCATGCTTGATGAAGTCATTATTTGTATTTCTATTATCAAAACCACGCGAAAAAAATGATGGTTGGAATCAAACTCAAATTGTTAAGCGAAAAGCCAAGGTAGTGGAGAAAAGCTACAATTTAATGGTAAAATAGATAATCGTTATTCTACATTAACAAGACTGAAAATCGTGGTTCTTATTGCGCGCAGCTCTCCCAAGGGTGTGTCGCATTCAGCATTTTTTGGGTTACCGGTGCTACACCGCGTAACACCGGTGACCCAGGAGGGCGTAAACCGTTTCGCAATCATAGCTCAAATGGCGACTGCGACACGGGTTACGGTGATGTAGGTCACTGAGCACAAACGTCTATTTTGAATGAAAGGAGCACTATATTAATTCATTCAAATACGTAACAAATAAACACCTCACACCAGAATAAGTGAATTAGGTTAGGTACTCGGAACTTTCAATGAGAAAATTTCAAATTACACGGAATTTTAAAATTGTTTAGCTTACTCCGATCGTGGTAGCTCGGTTTTGGCTTGATTGCGACACACTGCAGCTGTATTTATATCTAATTTTCCAGCAAAATTAACGAGCTAATATGACATATTTAAATTCTTTAAAGTGACTCCGGTGCCGCAGGCGTCGATGGTTGCAAACTCAGCTTAAGCGACGGTCACCAAACTTCTCGGTGAGTTTCTTCTTTCGTTTATTGAGAGCTGTTTGGCCTGGACCAACAGGCGTCCGACTCCATCTCCGACGTCAAAACCATCCGAAAGAGTTCAAGCCATTACCTCTTTCGGCAGAGAAATGTTGACACAACAACGTGGCAAAGGAGAAGGTAAGAAGGAACGTGCGAAAAGAGAAGGAACAAATTAAGGAAGAAGGAAAGATTGAAATCACGAAACAAGGAAAGAATGAATCAGTGAAAAGAGGAATGAACGAACAAAAGAAAGAAGAGAGGAAAGAACAAATGAAAGAAGAAAGAAAAGCAGCAACGATAAAGGAAAAGCCCATTATTGTAAATAGGCCGTACATGCAAATCCATGGTGGAAGTTGTCGCAGATAAAGAGTAGATTACACTACATGCAGTCTGATGTTGCTAGCCTGGTAGCTTTATGTAAGGTTCGCTGAAAATAGGCTGGCACGATGGTAAAATGTTATTCAAGGTCTGCCGCTCACCATAAATGTGGCGTTTTAGGGAAGAAAACAAGGGACATGTAATATACCGAGAGCAACGTAGAACTCATAATAGCGCGTTCCTACACCGACGCACAAACAACTCGGGGAAAGAAAAGGAAATGAGAGCAAAACATGGTAAGCACGAGTGTAACATTGGAAGGAAGCAATATTGGCACGAAGAAACTAGGTAAAGGAAGGTAACTGATGGGGACGCCGGCTGAGAGCTGAAAACGACATCGTTATACCTATATTAACCGGAATTGTATCTTGTACTATAAAAGTTCTATTGTCTTATTGTATTTATAGGTGAAAAAAGTCTTCGCAGCGCGGTAATACAGCTTAGCATAGCTAGGGTTAGCTATACAAGCAGAGGGTATGACGCTTGGTGTTACGCCCATAAGCAGACCACTGGCGCCAAGGTGGTCAGTTCATGTACAACCTCCAAATGTACACAAAAATAGTGTTAAAGGGATATAGGCTTCGAGTCACTGACGTGTGAGGCGGACCCAATTTGGGAAAAAGGGCACTGTAATGCAGAAATAGAATATTCTACTCAACAGTGAAGGCAATAAACTATGGTATGGGATATCATCAGCTATTATAATAAACCAGTGAGTCTACATTGTAACTTGGTTATAAAATAATAAAAAACTTACGATTAAATAAAGTAACATTTCAGTACTTACCCAATAAAATTCCTGAATGCAGCAAGGTAATGCAAAAACATTACATTAGTCTCGACAATAGTTATATGTGAACTTGGGATAATACAAAACCTGCCTCGCTGCTCCCCGTATTACAGGATGGGTAAACCAAGCCAATCTAACCCTACTGCGTATGACCCATCATATACGGCCAGGTGAGGTCACTTTTCTTTGTATTTAGCAATAATAATAATAATAACTAAATGTAAATTTAAAATGCAGAACGCGTGGCAAAGAAATACTTAAAATTAATTCACCGGAAAAGTTAAGGAAGCCGAGAGTACACAGAAAAACATCGCATCCCGCACAGCTATAGAGGTGCTAAGAAGTCCGCCATGATAAGACAGCAGCTGAGCTACTGTATACTTTATAAACAAATGAACGTTAATATACCAGGAGAAAACCGGAAATAGAGAAGATGCCCACCTCCCTGTACAGCAAGGGTGACCAAGTCTTGGACGAGGGGCACAGCAGATCGCTGCAAGACGGGTTCTTCTCGAAGCAGCTGGCGGTAGCCGGCCTCGCTACCGGCACCTGACCCGCCCTCCAGGGTTACTTCCATCACATCGGCTACCTGAGGGCAGGAGTTAAGCCAAGATATTAGCAGTCGGCTATCCAGTATGTACATCAGCTACCTAATGACACAACACAGTTCAAGAGATTAGCACTGCAGTACCTACCATATCCATAGCATCACCTACCAAATGACACAACGTATGCCGAGAGATGCACGCTGAACTGAATGTTTTTCCATGATCAGTACATCACCTTACCTAGCTAAGGGCACAGAGAGCTTAGCAACAAACGCTTTGCTATATCCAACGCATCTGGCGACTTAGGGCGCAAAGAAAGCACTGATCATAATGTTGGAACTACATATTTCAATCATAGTAGTGACCGGAGCCGTCCAAACGAAAGACTCGGAGGTTCACTGAATAATCAAGTACAGCATTGATAATACTGACTCAGTGAACTATTAATACAATGAGCAGACCCCTCGAACAAGGAAAAAACTCACTAGCTTTCTAAAGCTACCTATATGCATCAGTTCTCTTGTTCACCATTTTTTAAATTCGAAAAATTATCTAGGCTGATACACTATTGATTGTAACATGCAGGCAAGTGTCCAGTAGCGAAACCAATAGGCATGAACTACTGTAGTTGTCTTACTGTTCGTATACGAGTGCAACTCAATACCGAGCATAAGAAATCAATGGTAGCCCCCACAAACATGTTGCTCAGTATCCAGATAGTTTCATGTACAAGTCTCGTTCGCAAGTGCTCATAATACTGCATAGAGGCAAAATAAAGTCAAACCATTGTACACGTTGTTTACAGGCCAAACAGTTTCCTGCAGAAGAATCGCTTGCAAGCTCACAGAAGGCTGCGCAGAAAAATATACAAGTCAACACTGCGAAACATATTGTTCAGAAGCCAAAGAGTTTTCTGCAAGAAAGCCCCAGCAAGCTCACAGTTTTGGGGAGCGCCAGATGATCGAGCAGATACTGCAGGGAGTGTTTGGCAAAGTCGAGGTCAGAGGGCGTGTCGGTGAAGAGCTGACGCAGAGCCGTGGTCACCAGCCCACAGTAGGCAAACTTGCCAGCGTCACTCAGCAGGTCCGTCAGGCGACGGGTGGGACCTCCGCCTGTGCGTATAAAATTAGTACGTTAATGTTATCTGACGCCGTATCTTCATTCTTTACGACCTCGTAAAAAAGGAAGCAGGAAGGATGGGGATGGAAATAAGACGCCTCCATTCACTAAATGTTACGTTATCTACTGTTGCTCTCGTCCCGAATCAATAGCAAGATGGACATATCGAACTAATCAACAATACTGCACGGATACGAAGGTGTTTACCAAGTAATGTTTTACTGGGTCCCTAATCAGGCATTAGAATTTCAACCATATGATCACAGCAAATTCATGCATCCAACCCTATGACCACGGTCCATCTTTCACGAGCTGGACGAAAAGAATCCCCCAGAGGCACAAAATAACTTCATCCAAGATTTCCAGGTCATCGGTGCCCATAGACGCAGGAAGTCCAGTTTTCTGTCCTACAAAAGTCATTTACATTTCAAAGCAAACTTGAGAAGCTGATTTCCTTCGGACGCTAACTTTCTGCCGTAGCAGGCAGAAGAGCAAAGGACGCGAGCTCTGGGAGGCTCAAGAGATGCTGTCCCTTCCGCAGCAGACTTCGAACTTCGTTCATATTAATAAGCCGCTGTGAGATACGTGCAATTAATATGCGAACAGGCGTGAAACATGAGAAGTTGCCCGTATTTTAGCAAGCAACTCATTAGTTTAGACTTTGGCGGGACGAGGGACTTCGAGCTTTAGACGGACTAGACGGCTTGGTGCTCCTTACTGCGGTATATCAACCCTAACCGAGAAGTAGAAATTTTACTAGTGCTTCAGTGGCACACTGCCTATATAGCGCCGGAGTGCTTGAGTCGCTCTACGGGGGTGGGGGGATTATGAGTAGTTTTAGAAGGTAACACTACGATTATTATTAAAATAATAATTTAACCACCGCAGCAGCTGGCATGAAGCGCAATATTAGCAGTGATGCGCAGGCAAAGAGGAAAACACAATAACAGTAAATGAATTGCCATTAAATCAACAAACAGAAGTCATTCTTGAAAGTAAAATAGATAGGATGAAACTATGAACTTCATTTTTCCCGAAATGTAGGCGCCGAGCGCGGGGCGGACCTACGGGGCCCCGAACATCTCTAACCACCGAGTGTGGCAGGCAGCGCTCAAGGGGCGAGTATTGACGTATTCACATGGAGATTAAATTGCTACGAGATCACCAGCTATTTTATTCTATTTTATTTTATCATCACATCATCATACAGTATCTTCCTATCGTCATATAGTTCAGTATCGTATAGTATCTGATTATCGTGATTATCTGGTTATCGTTGCAATTTTCATTGGTGTGTCTGCATAGAAATAAAAATAGTTATGAGTCAAAATATCAGGCAGGCTTAGCAGACGACATATCAAAAATAAATAGTATGCAAAACAATATTATTTCATCTAATTTATTAGCTTCAGTTCTTACAGTAGTAAGAGAAGAAAATTTTAGCCTCGCTAAATAAGTAC
>LQNS02000137.1:12948327-12960479 GCA_001587735.2 Parhyale hawaiensis | reverse complement strand
TTCGCTTTTCTAAGAGAAGAAAAGGAAGGGACGCATAGTATGCCAATAGTCACGTGGAAGGCATTCTAAAACAATGCGCATGGGAACAGCGAACCGGGAAAGGAGAGCACGAACAGAGAAAGCAATACCAGAAATAGTATAAAATCAAGAGACAGCAAAGTGGGCACGAAAGACAGACGTCTCGGAGGCACAGGCGTCAAACTCGCCATGCGCTATGTACGTTTGCGACGATTCTGTGTAGGTGCAGCGATGTGAGTGCGGGCGGCGTTCAAGTTCATGTGCTGTGTTGCTCGCTGTATCACAGATTAGGTTAGGTTAGGTAAGGTTACGTTAGGCAAGGTTAGGAAAGGCTAGGTAAGGTTAGGTAATGTTAGGTTAAGCTAGGTAAGGTAAGGTTATGTTAGGCAGTGCTTATTGCAGTGCTTCTCTTGGTTGTGGCGCGGCAAGAAAGCTTACTAGAACGTACGCAGTGATGAACGAACACAGAATGGCGAGTTTGACGCCAGTGCGTCCCGGAGGCACTATCGTCTCTCACGACGATTTTGCGATCACGTAAGCTTTCCTGCACGCGCCACCACTGAAATAAACACTACCTAGGCAAACCTAACCTCCTTACCTAACCTTCTAACACAATCTAACCTTACCTAACCCAATCTAACCTTACCTAACGTTATCTTGCGTTACCTAACATTACCTAAGCTAACCTAGCCCAACTTAATCAGCGATACAGCGAGCAGCGCGGCGCACCAACTTGAACGCCGCTCACGCGCACGCGATCTGCGTACACAACAAACACGCACACAAATCGTCCGGAGAGACGATAGAGCGTCCGGAGGCCTAGCTAACGGCTAAGGTAACCACAGAGGCACTGCTCCTCCCACCACAGGATGGGCGACTTTGTTCCCACAATACAACACCTCAGTAAGACTAGGTGGTGCAGCCTGAGCCAAGATCATGGAATAAACAGGAGTAGCGATGAATAGGTCAGCAGCACAGAGGAGAGCACAGTAAGCACACACGCCCATCCTTCATATGTTAGGGCTGACAAGCAATATAGGGACTTCCTACCAGGTGATTCCACGGGACACCTCTACTAAGAATCAAAAAAACATCACTCGAAGAGAGAAGCCTACACTTCGCAACAGCAAGGGAGAACACAACGACTTGCTATTAAATAATATATAACCATGAACTGTTCGAGATATGAGGTGAGTTTCGTGTAACAGCAAATTGGCACGAATCCTTGTAGGCCTGCTCCAAGTTACCCTCGGCAGTAGCGAACCATAGCAACGATGCGTTGCCCACTTCTACAGCAAACAATGGATTCAATAACGTTGCTGCTTCAGTGCTGTAAAGTCAGAACGCTGTCACCTAATAACCAATATATTTATTATTTAATAGCAAGTCGTTGTGCTCTCGTGTTGTTGCGAAGTGTAGGCTTCTATCTTCGAGGGATGTTTTTCTCGGAGACCTGAATTTTGTGCTTTATTTCATGTTTATTCCATGATCTTGGTCCAGCCTGGCTGCATTTAGTCTTACTGAGGTGCTGTATTGTGGCAACAGAGTCACTCATCCTTTGTTAGGAGGAGCAGTGCCCCCAGGAGGGACCGTATGGGTTACCTTAGCCGTTAGCTAGGCCTCCGACGTCTGTCTTTGGTGCCCACTTTGCTTACTCCTGACTACATGCTATTTCTGCTGTTGCTTTATCAGTTCTTCCTCTCTTTTCCCGGTTCGCTGTTCCCATGCGCATTGGGTAAACGTTTTTAACGAGAGAGGCTCGGGTGATTTTTCAATTTTTTGTACATTAAATCGTTTTTCTTACACTAATTATCAATGTTATACATATTTTAAGTCGGCACATAACGTTTTTCCTAGCCATAACACATTTAATTTATTTTCTCCTATATAGAAGTGAAGGGTGACACCGTGTGCCTCCATCACTGCTTACGCAACTATATAAGCGCATTTGTTTCCTTAAACGCGGAACGTAAGCTTGCTTCCACAGGCGGTTTGTTAGGGATAAAATCCGGGAAAGAGAATCACAAAATAAGAATGAGACGGTAAAAAACGGTAGCAATTAATTAGTTCAGTTCGAATCCCCTTCCTGTATAGGGATAGGAAATTCGGCACTCGAATTTACATCCATAGACGTTGGTAAACGGTCGCTGAGCAGATTGATGCGAATTTTCCCCTAGCACGAAGGAAAATTCAAGCACAGCAGCAATTCCTGATATTTATCTTCTTTAAATTAGGCGTCAATGTCACTTGGAAGCCTGAAGTCTTTTCAAACTCACAAACGATACGGTCACTGCCCGAGCTGTCAAAGCTGCTTGTTAGCCGTCATATTATATATAAGATTAGCACGCTGTTTTTCAAATCGCACCACAAACCGCATAATTCTAGTTCTGTAATACAAAATTGAACAGACAGCAAGCAAATAGTTTTTTCTTCGTCCAAGCAAAAAGTGAAAGGAGTTAACGAAAGGGAAAAGAGTATCAAGATATACTATGGTTAGCACATTTGAATCAAAATAATCAACATTTATGAAGAACTGAAACTATGTCGGGAAGAATTGCTGCATCATGCAGTCTTATAGTGCTGTAGATTACGGTCAAGGCTGGGGTTGCTCACCAAACAGAAGTAGTGACGAATAGTTAACTATTGAGAGTTTTCTCCGTAGAGTTCACAGGGTGAAACATATTTATATCAATAATTTTATCGCTCGAGATTAGTTGGTGAAATGGTTGAATGCTAACTCGATAGTGACCGAATGACCATATAAAATATCGATTTCCCGCAGGAACAGCGCTGTAAGATCGTTCCCATAGGAACGCTATAAGTGGACTTTAATAACAGTTGAATTCTGAGAACTTTCTCCGTAGAGTTTAAGCCGCAAAATAATTCAATATGTATTTAAGGAATCTTGCTAGTAAAGGTAGGAATTGAAAGAGTTACAGTCTTGGAAGTTTGGTTCGCAGAGTACATATGGTAAATTAATATATATATTAGAAACGTGCTGGGAAAATTCACAGTGTCAACCGTGTTTCAACAGCCGACAAACGCATGTCTACGTTACATGACTGACACTAAATTTTATGCGTGAGTTGACCCATAAAGCTTGAAAAGAAATTCACTAAGTACATAATGTCGATGCCCAACAAAGCGCTTACAGCTATTGGTACAGAAACCGGAGGCATACAGCAGCGATAGACCAGTATTGACAGTGCCAATTCACGCATATACTGTATTCTTGAAAATACATCATGCTGCGAACAAAAATTTCGATGGCAAGCCCAGCAGTTAGCTGAAGCATTCTGAGTGATACAATTTACAAGTAAACTAAACAATTTTCAAAGTTCGAATAATAATAATAATATAGACAAACATGGTACTAGCAACGGCTAGCAGGCTACGTTCTACCCTACCTGAAAGTCCTCATTAGCAGTATCAACTCCACCAGATAATACTCCCTCTGGTCCAAAATTGTTGTGCCCAAATGTTCTTTACGTTGTTCCATACAATTGTTCCATTGGATGAGATACACCAAACAAACAAAATGGAAACATCCGTCGGTAGGTACTAATGTAGGGGATGAACTTGCTAAGGCTATAGACAAGGTCTTCCCTAAGTCTATTTGATCAATCCCGAATTCCCCGGCAAATGAACTTTTTAGCATCATCGTCCCAGGGCTGACTGAACAAAGAATTTAGTTGGCAACTATTTCGGAACAAAGGGAGTCATAAATGACGCACCAGTAAATTGCCAGTACTCTCACTTTTAGTCTTTGTACAAAATTTTAAGCACAAACTGACCTTAAGTCAGAGCCCCGACAAAAGCTTCAATGGCAAACAATCCACCAACAACAGCCGGCGCGCTCACTTCTACCTTACTGGGAAAACAAACAAATCAGGAAGCCAAGCGACCTGCAGAGCTCTCGAGCGCCTGGGCAAATGTGTCTAGATAAAATAGGAAGCGAAGTACAGAGCTCTAGAGTGTGATACTGCGGCAGCATAGCACTGCAGTACAGCACATTGTAGTACAGCGCGGTACAGTACAACAGTACGTATGTGAGACTGGAATGAAAGTGCAAAACTGCAGAAAAGAAATACAGACAAAGTGCAGGTAACACGGTCTCCAGATGAGAAATACATGAGCTTATTATTGTTATTATTATTATTAAATTCAACCTAGAATCGGCGGAGATTCTTCGTAAGGCCGTTGATGAAACTAGACAAGCGCGGGGATTCAATCAAGATCCAATAGGCGTACATCTGACGTCGAGGACAAGAAACAAGAAGTAAAAATTTTCGCATGTAAAACTAAAGAAACAACATCGCAAAAGATTTTCATCATCATCCGTGCGCTTGGAAGGGACACTACGGAAGAGCTCTAGTGTTGTATGAGTGACAAAAACCAAGAATGATAGAAATTTTCGAGAAAAGGACACAACCTGGCCGAACACTTTCATCACCCAGAACCTGACAGCTGGCAATACGGTGGACGCCAGAAACACCTGCGTCTCTGAGCTCGGCGTAAGCTGACTAAATTTGAATATAGAAGGAAATTGATCAATTGCAACATATCTACATCGTCTCAGTACATTCCGCTGAGAACGTTTCAAATAATTTAACAATAACAAAACATACTAAATGCATACAATCAGGTTAACACCAGGTATAGTAGTAGTCGTATACTTCTGGCTTAACCACCACTACCAGACAGAAAGGTTGACACCAACTCAATCAAACTGTGTTGTATAAGGCCAAGCGAACATTACGTTGGTATTTATTCAGCGTTATGTATTAAAAGGACGTTAGTTTCTATTATTCAAAGTATATTTACTTTCATCAATGAGGTTGCTTTAGTGAAGTTTGTCTGTTTTCCCGTGTGTCTGTCACCAAGATAACTCAAAAAGTTATGGACGGATCTTTATGAAATTTACAGAGAATGTTAGGTATGTAAGAAGCATCAAATGATTAGTATCTATCCAACCGTTTAGTGTAATCTACTTTTTTCTTCTTGGTACAATAACTCAAACAGTTATGAGCGGGTCTTCATGAAATTTGCAGGAACTGCTTTGGAGTACTGCCAAGAGCAATTAGTCAATATTTTGTGATGATCTGCCAGTCCGTTTGTTTGTATCTTGTTACTGTATTATTATCATAATGCTGAGTAGCTTAAGCCTGTTTCCACAGCAAAGGCGACCTCACTGAGAAAGAAAGAAAGGACATGCAGGAGAGTGTGCCCAAAAAGGATCAACGCTCATGGGAACAGTCAAGTCGGGCAAGATCAGGAAGAAGAGAACAAAGCATCATTAGTACAATAAAATACATTATCAGTTTGTGGAGCTTCAACCACTTTTCTGAATGAGTCCAAAAAAAATAAGTAAAATTTACCGTCAAAAAGGTGTCACATCCTAAAAATTACAGGTTTATATACAAAACAAACAAGTCAGTGCGGTAAAAATATTTATGTCACGTAATAAATATGGTCTAAAATAGAATGAGAATTGGAGGGTCTAGAGGAAGGCCCTGAATAGTGGGTTGATGAGGCACTTGGTAATGTTGGTATAGATATTGATCTACTTCTAATTTGAAGGCTCCAAGGGGATTGGCAGTAGTGTACATTTTTCTACTGATGAAGACATGACATTGAAGAGACTTGGGCCTCGATACCAACACATTACATGTTATGCTTCTTCTCTGACTGGAATTGAAAGTTAGACCAGGGTTTGCAATTAAACTGTGGAGACATTTGAACCCGTTAATAATATTGTAAGTACCTCTCCATTCTCCTTGGTACACTGAAAAGTCTCAAATATTCAAGTCCGTTCCAGTAGTTTATGTTAGTCGTACAACTTATTTGTCTAGTGAGAAGTCCCTGAACTCTTTCCATTTCTGTAGCTGGGTGGCATTTCGTGGCGACCAAACGAGGAAACAATAGCCTAAGAGCGGCAGCACCAGAGCTCTATACAGAGTGAGAAGTGAAGTTTTTTCTCTGGTTTTAAACTCTCGCAAAATCCAGCAACACATCTGAGCTGCCTTGGACACTTTCTCATTGACATGGATTTCATACTTCCCACAGTTTTTTTTAGCACCACACCAAGGTCCTTAATAGAAGACACTTGCTCTATGGCTTTTCCTTGGGGGTCTAAATATTGGGACCTTCAATTTAGTGCTATTAAAGGCCAGGTTGTTGAGCTCTACCCAGTTGTAGATGGCATGAAGGTCACTCTGTAATGATGGTTGGGTCGTCTTCTCTCTGCCACAGGTAAGTTTAATGTCATCACCATAAGATGAGATGCAGCTGTGTTGAGGCAAGTTAGTCATTGGTGCTATAAAAAGGATGAAGAGTAAAGGTCCCAAAATAGTGCCCTGAGGTATACCGGACCTCACCTCCAGCCTCCTTACAGAGTACACCGTTAACCCTCACCCTCTAGTAGAAGTATGAAAATGAAAGGAAGCAAAGCGGGCATGAAAAACACACGTCCCAAAGGCCTAGCTAATGACCAAGGTAACGTACACAAACAGCTTCGGGTCGCTGCTTCCCATAACATAGGATGGGCAAACCAAACCCTGTGGCCTGTGGTTTATTCTTTGTCCTCTGAGGAACCTACGTTTGTTTTCATGTTTGTCAGAACATAACTTAAAAAAAAGTCAAGGACGGATCTTCAAAAAGTTACATGACTTTATTAATGTCAAGAGGCAAAAATGACCAAATTTTGGTGATATTCAATATGAATACATACTGGTATTCGGACCAGTTTAAATTTTTTCCTGATATTGCTTTATAGCAACTTGGCGGAGGTATACGCTTGTAAAGGGCTTCTCTAGGTAACTACGTGATTTTTTTTTCGTCTTTGGTTTGAAGTACATTCTCGTAATTTTTTACGTTTATGTTCGATACTCATGAAAACATGTTTTAATTTACACACTCGTACTTATTAAAAGACAAAGTACAATGAACTTGTCGGCAAATTTAAACTAGAAATTTAACATGCTCGAGTAGGCGTTGCACGTAAATGGCTGCTAAGCCCAGAAGAGTGCATGGCTGCAGCCGACCACAGATGAGGAAATCTTTGGTGCCTAAGACGGAAGGCTCACTTGACAACTGTCACACCATCAACATTCTGGTAAGGTCAGTGCCCTGAAAGCGGACAGTAAACGCTAAAATTGCAGGTGCTGCAAACCAAGTATCGCAACAATTCGCTTCTCTGACGAAAAAGCGAACACGAGACCTCGAGTGTGCGAAAGCAGAGCTCTACGACTGCTCCTTAGAAAGGATTTCGAACTGTTTTTGCCTAACAGCGAAAAAAACACAATGGTTCACCAACCCAATTCACATTCATCATAAATTGCTCTGGACCCCTCTTTTACACGTAGCAAATACCTCTCGGGTTGCTACTTTATTTAGACGACATAATACGATCTTCGACCAGCGGACATCCAAAGGCGCTGATGTCAAGGCACTCCTCTCTCAGCAGCACGTACCGCGTTTGTACTGAACACAAAGGTTGTGGCCTCAGCGCAGGGCCATTGCGTGTCGTGCCTGACATGGCGCCGCCTTGGCAAACGCAAAGCGTCCCTCACACGGCACAGCCTTGACTGGTGAAGAATGAAAATCATCTGTCACAGGACACTGCCTTGGCAGATGAAAATCATCTGTCACAGGACACCGCTGCTTTGGCAAATGAAAATCATCTGTCACACGACACCGCCTTACAGATGAAAATCGTGTTACGGGGCGCCGCCTTGACAGACGCAAAGCTGCTCTCGCGCAGCACCTCTTTGAATGAAAGGCAGGGCGCAGGCACAAAGGCAGGATTTGCCGGAGTTGTCTTTCAGGCGCGATCAAAATTGGATCACAGGACGCTTTAAGAGCACCAATCAGTAGGTAGGCAAGTCTTAAAGGGGGATGATCTGGGAAGTAGCAGTTCAGTCGGATTTAATACGTACGGTAAGTGTGCGATACACCACTACATCTGGAGGTATTGACTGACATACATAGATGCTTAAGTTCTAAGCGGTAAAGTTATTTAGTTATATTTCAGTTTTATCACCGTAGCCGCAACTCAGGCGATTCAACAGTGAATTTCATTTTTTATTACCAAGTCATCAGTAGGAATATTTTATCTCGGCATTCCTGCAGGAAAAATTCAATGTGGCTCAGTGCGCTACTACTTGCGGGAGAAATGCGCAAAGAATAGTAAAAGACACTCGAGTGGACGACTCCTTTTGTGACCTTTCACACGAGACAGACTAGAGGTGTCCCGCGTACTAGGTGGGCTACCTCGATCGACAGCCCACCTCACGGAACAGAAAGGGATAAGTAGAGAACCTACCTAACTTTACGAAACTAACGTCGTCAGCAGGAACTGTAGCGAGCAGCAACATCTCCTGCGGAAAAGGCACTCGGGACCCTTGGGTGAGTGATGCCCAGATATATTTTGTGGCAGGGATAGGGCCCTCCAGAATATACCCCAGCAAACTAACAACTTACTTATTAACAATAGCACGCGAAATGACAAGTTTATTGGTAGCTCACAGAAAAACTGGAAGGCGAGATGTGGTAGATAGAGCCAAAATGATGAAAAAATGGGTACCTACGTTGATACGTTTTAACGCATGAAGCAGTGTATCACTTAATTAAAATTTAGCAAATTATGGACCATCATCTTGCACACAAATTCTTCGCGCAATAAAGCCCTCAAGTCCATTAGGATAGCAGTACCACGGTCTGCAAAAGGCTAACGATTGCCAATACAGCCAGCGCCAGCAAGACCATTAGTACAGGCGAATTCGGCGCATTTGAGACGTAGGCCGTATACATTGACGTAATGCTATCACTCAATCACCATTATTCAATGACTGGAATTTCAAAGTGACGTATGCAAACATAGGAACGAATTTGCGAAAAGATTAAGGCAAAGGTACAGTCAACTTGGCCGCACGCTCCACTGGGAAACCCACACGCACTGGTTCGTGCAACAAATATGGGCCAACTGACCCCAGAGGAGTAAGTATCGCTGCACTCGATCACGGATTGTTGAGAACTAAGGCGTCATCGCCTTAGTGGTAGAGACCTGCGCTCCCTACCCTTACCCATCTCTGAGGGAGGTAAGTGCCCCAACGGCAGCTGTGCATAACTATTCTGAGTCGATACAACCATGCAGTGTAACAATGAGCTCACCTGTCTGGCTTGGCATCGAACCCAGCTTCTTTGGTGTGTGACTTCAGTACGTAAGGCTAGTACTACCGTGGGTAGTATAACAAACAGCAAGTGTGGAGGCGCCGCCAACTGAGAAGTTGCAAAATAGAATACCTTCACGACGTGTAAAGTAAGTGATATTTGTATATCATGAATATAAAATTATTAATTCGCAGTCAGCAATAGCGTTTCTAATGCACACCACCGTCCGCCTCTATCTTTCCCCTACATGCACAAGGCTAACTACAGCCATAACCTCCCGAGCAGCTGTCGGCAGCAAGTTCTTTATTTTTTACCTGTAGCCAAAGAGCCCTGGCCAGGTGTATGCAGCACGTCCGTCCTCTATCCTCCACCTAAACAAAAGGTAACAGCCATGGATAACCATCAAACAATCAAGAGTCCCTCAGCACGTCCGTCCTCTATCCTCCACCTAAACAAGAGGCAACAGCCATGGATGACCATCAAACAACCAAGAGTCCCTCAGCACGTCCGTCCTCTATCCTCCACCTAAACAAGAGGTAACAGCCATGGATGACCATCAAGCAAACTAGAGTCCCTCAGCACGTCCGTCCTCTATCCTCCACCTAAACAAGAGGCAACAGCCAAAACCGCCAAGTGGCCGCGAGCAACGGTCTGCGGCTTCCAAAGCACATCGCCGTCTCCTCATTACGATCATCTGCATGCCATTACTGCATGCAATGGCAAGCACATTATGGGACCTGCAGAGCGAGGCTCGTCTGCCCTTTGTGGCGGACAACAAAGGCAGCTCTGTGCCTGGGTCCACTCAACGCAGCAGAAATGAGCTCCGTTACGGACTTTATAATAACAGAAGACTATTCTAAAGAGGGCTCCAGTACTAAGCATCATCGTCCCAGGGCAGACTGAACAAAGAATTTAGTTGGCAAAAACGTCATTAGTTTGAGCTCACAGGTTCCAGTTTAAATTGACATATCTTATGTCAACAAGAATAACACGGCGGTTGATGCATTAATATCTATCTATCCAGGAATGAACTCTCATAAGGGTTCAAGATAAATAGTTCATACAATATTCTTATTGACTAATCGAGATAGAATTTCCAACATGTTTCGAGTTCTTGCACACTCCAAGTCTACCAGACCATCAGCGAACGTCAAGCAGATACAGCAGCTACACGAGGCTGACGAAGACGCCGAACGAAGACGTCGCGAGGTTAATCGTCCAATACAATTCCCGTTGCGGTCCGCACCCTATACTTGCGGAACACAGCCACGATTTTGACATGAATAGTAACACTTTTTGGATAGCCAGATTGCCTATATATGCCTAATAGCCTGCAGACGTGCCCAGAGCAGCAGCACCAGACCAACAGCACGGGAGACATACGCTAACTCAAAGAAGCCTGCAGCTTTGACTCAGGGACCGAAGACCACACGGGCTCAGAAGCGCAGCAGCGCATGGGGAGCGTAAAACAATCTGCATGTTAGATCACAGGCTTGAGCCATGAATGAGCAATGAGCGAGGGATGGAGAGCCAACAACAGCGACAGTTACGACCAGGGTTGCCGAGTTGACAGGAGTCGGAGTCGGGAACTTTCTTGCGAGAGGAATAGGAGTCGGAAAATGGGCTCACTTAGTAAGAAAAAAAAACAGAGCTGGAGATCTTTGGGGCCCTAGGTGTAGGAGTCGTACAAAGGCTCGACCCAAACGTCGGAGTCGTACAGCGGCTGGACCCAAGCGTCGGAGTTGTACAACGGCTGGAACCAAGCGTCAGAGTCGGACACTGGCTGGAGCCAGGAGTCGGAGACGGATTCAGGTTGGACCCAGGAGTCAGACTAGGCCATCCGACTCCTAACACTGGTTACAACCAGTAGGGCTCGTGTAGACAGGCACAGCGGAAGTACAACACCCATGTGTCAGCTTTTGGTCATCGACATTATTCCATAAAAAGTTTTCTTCCCAATTAAACCTGTTTCAGAAGAGGTTACCTTATTTTTTCGATGCACCCAATGTCAGCCACCACCCCAAGTCCATCAAGAGTTCTGCTAGGGAACGGAGTCCACACCGATCCCGATCCGAACTGTATACGGGCCGCCACTGGTTTCGACACACTTATAATTGCTACACACGACATACTGTAGAGGATACACTGTACACAACATATGCATTTGATACATGTGGTATGAGAGTAAAAGAGAGGCAACATACATAAGTACTATAGATGATATACTGCACAAAATAACGTAGTGGACCCGAGCAACACGATATGCCGTACTATGTACAGGCAAACGAAATATATGTTAAAAACAGGTAAAGATAAACAAGAGATTGCGAAGTGAATTCACTAGAGAAAATGAAAGACGAGCACGGAGTTATTTTTTTAAAGGTTAGAAACAAGTGCGCGCTGAAAGTATAGAAGGTAGAAGAGAAAACTGCGCTCAGCAGGAGCAGTAAAATGCGAGGGAGAATGAAAAGAAACCACTAATGAACATGTTCTAACAGTGATCACAGAATTGACGGCACACACGAAAAATCTGCAGTACTTCTGTGAAACGGAAGAAATCGAAGTGGCAACGAAATGAGGTACCACTGGTGACGTCTGTGGAACGCGATTCCTCGACTAGAGAATATATAAATGAAGGATAAAAACAGCAGCTCTATGAAGAAAAGGTGACGGGAGCAAGACAAATTGCACGCCGTACCAGTATACCATGCCGCCACAATGTTGCACGCGCCGTACCAGTATACCATGCCGCCACAATGTTGCACGCGCAGTACCAGTATACCATGCCGCCACAATGTTGCACGCGCAGTACCAGTATACCATGCCGCCACAAAGTTGCACGCGCAGTACCAGTAACTATACCATGCCGTCACAAAGTTGCACGCGCCGTACCAGTATACCATGCCGCCACAAAGTTGCACGCGCCGTACCAGTATACCACGCCGCCACAAAGTTGCACGCGC
>LQNS02000137.1:12931445-12944776 GCA_001587735.2 Parhyale hawaiensis | reverse complement strand
CGAGCATGCACACACGACTGCCGAGTCAGCACACCAAGATCTGCAAAGAGCTCGTGTGCACGGGGAATCGAACGAGCGTTACAAGGTGTTAGAGCTGAGAACGGAAGCATGCAGCTACCGTGGCGGTACGTGGCGGCATGCAGCTACCGTGTTCATGCATCATATATCGTGCTACACGGTATCTCATGTGATCAGCTGCACCGTCGGACTTGGCTCACGATCTTGCATAGTGTTTTGTGCACTTGAAATAATAGATTGGTTTGGTCGATGGATGTATGCAGTTGGGTTTCATGAAACAGTATGATTCTTTAGCAATGTTTTGGACGTTGTAGTAAACGTGTTGTGGTCGTGGCAGTAGTCCGGTAACATCTTAGAAGGCGCGACAATCAAATATAGTTGTTTTATCCGCGAGTCTACCATTGACCATGATAGTTTGTGATAATAGCGGTTATTAATTGTTTTGATGGACGAAATGCAATGCTTCTTTTAATTAGAATGGTTGTTTAATGTGACTTGTCAGGATGCTTTTACGAAACTATCTCGTGAAAAGATTCTTTTATACTGTAGTACATGACATGTAATTTTTATACCGAACGTCAGTAGAATGCAGTAGCGCTCCATAAGTGAGAATCACTTTTAGATGGGTGCATTCTCGTTTTTATGTATACATATTTTATTCTGTCTTTCTGTACTGTATTGTGAGAAAAATAAAAGTGTTAAGGTGTTGGTCTGCCTGAATATTTTGTTCTCAGTAACACAAGTGAAAAATTTATGAACGGATCTTCATGAAATCTAAATTTGCACGAATTGTTAGAAATGTTACCAAGAGCAAATGACCGAATTTTCGTAATCTGTTAAACCTTTTGTCTCTGTGCTCGATACTATATTTGTCAGCAGCATAACCCAAACAGTTATGAACGGATCTTTATGAAACTCACAGGAATAATTAGAAATGCTAGAAGACACAACGACCAAATTTTGGTGATGATTGGTTCTCCCGTTTGTGTGTTTGACTGATGTTTATCTCAGTGTTTATCAAGATATAACTAGAAAATTAGGGACGGATCTTCTAGAAAATTATACGACCTATTATTAACGTCAAGAGACACAGGTGTCAAACGTTTGGTGGTGATAATTGGTTTCAGGACAAATTTATTTTTTTCGATAACAATACCGTGCTTGGCGGAAGGTATACGCTCTCTGAGTGTGAAGTTATTAATATTTTCGCTGAGGATATACGTCGCGAGGGTTCCTCGTAACTTGAACATAGTAGTTGATTAATCTGTTGCTTTAGAATGCTGGTTACTTTCCTATCGTTTTCAGTGCAGGAATTTTCCCCCATGGGAGGCCAGACAGCAAGATTATGCCACCCTAAGATATTTCTTTCTATTCTTGGTAGTTTGCTGATACTGCAGAGCAAACTCCTTCTCTGCCTGCTCCAGCACGCAGCAGCCGAGCTCTTGAGGAGGGCGTCTGGAGGGCAGAGGAATGTAAAGCTCCACTAGCTAAACAAACGTGGCAGACAAATAGGCATACGGAAGCAACGGCCCTCCACCCGGGACCAGCGAGGGGAGCATAACAAGCGTATGCTTGACAGCGAGGGAGGCATACGCTTGAACGCGAGGGAGGCATATGCTTGAACGAGAGGGAGGCATAGTAGGCATATGCTTGAACGCGAGGTAGGCATAGTAAGCATACGCTTGAACGCCAGCGACTTGGTCACAGTGTTCTCTATATACAACGCCTCAGTGTTATTCTGCATATTTTATAGACGATCCCGTTGGGTTTTTCGTTTAGCATGAAATGCACGCACCAAGTGTTCCTAATTTTTATCCACCTGGATATTAGTGATAAATACGTAGCTAGGGGTATAAAGTATAACATGTGATTGCGTACGTACTTCGATTTAGCGCACAGGTGCAGGCGATACGTTAGCCACGGATCTAGTTGGGCTAAAATAATTACACCGTAATTAATAAGTACGGGCGCATTTAACGACCTACACATTGAAATGCTCAAGAAAAAGTGATGCCCCCACAGTTCGGACGCATACACCCAAAGTCGATGTCACGTAACGCGAAATCAGTGAGGGTTACATCTGCTAGACTGTTCGGACAAGGAAACCTACCCTGTAAAGAAATTTAGAGACTAACGAACTGTACAGTCAAAGAAAACTAAGGAGCAACAAATACTACTGAAATGTCAGGGCATTCAAAAACCACCGAGTCGTTCGCCGAAATAAAACGCACACAACACAAAAGGAATATTTTTGGCTTCACTCGTTAAGGCCAGCAACAATACAAGTGAAAGCGCGCAGCCTCGGGCATTCGCCTCACGGTCTCGCCGACATAAAGTAAAGGCAATTTTTCCGGACGGGTGCACCGAATCATCTCGCGGACACAAAGGGCAACAGTAAACAATTAAGGGCTTGCGTGAAACGCTAATTAGATTTCCGGCAGTCGCTCGCCCAGACGACGTTAAGATAATCGGTAGGAGCAGCGGGGATGAGATCCACTGGAAGGTTGGACCTGGAAAATGGAACTCGTGAGCTATGTTAAAGGTAAAATCAACTACTGGGTAACCCACACGCTCTGGTTCATGCTGCAGGTATAGGGCAACTGGCGCCAGAGGAGTGCACGGTTGCAGTCGATCACAGATCATCAAGAACTATGACGCCATTGATGGAAGGCTCTTATGCATTGACCCGTGTCCCCTACCTTCTCGATTTCTGGGAAAGGTATGTACCCATACATATGTTACCATATATCGGCTGTAACAGAGGCTAGACCTGTTGCACGGTTGCATCTGGAGAATAGTAGTGAAGAGAATAAGCACATACATCAGCTGCAACTGCAGTTAGATTTACAGTAAGGTTCGATCAGGAAAACAGAACTCATGAGACAAGTTCATATTTTTTACATCATACTTAGGCTCTCTTCGACTGGTAATGCAAGACAGGTAAAGAAGTAAACCAAATTATCATCACCCCATTACGAACGATAAATGATATATACTTCCGCTCGTGATATTAACAACAGTATACGTCGCATATGCACCCGAGAAAAAGGCAACAAAAAGCAATGATAAATCCATGCTATAATATCAGACAAGTTAAGAGACCAGAACTAAGTTAGCGAGAATCTGCCACTACCCCACAAGAAGCATTACAAGCAAGTCAGGGCAGCTCCTGCAAAGCCAGACCGGCAACAAATGAACTATTCATTGACTGCTTCCGTGAATTACGCACCAGACGACAGCTCTCTCTCTCGCCAGACACACCGCCTGGGTACACGGAACCATTGATCCCAAACGTGCAGGGAACTCTTGATGGCACCTGCATATAGAGTGACCTCGCATATCCGTGGGTGGACGAGTAATGCAATTGGTATCACAATGAAGCTGCTGAAACCTAAACAGAAAGTTTGGCTGTTTCAAGAGGAGTCTCTGCTTGCAGAAGATATATTTTATTTTATACCAGATTTTATACATTCGTAAAACGTTTGCCGTAGATAGCATCACACAAGACCGTGAAGCTGTACTGTAATAGTCGGCACTACTAATTAAATTCTGCTGCACTAGTTTGCTGAACTTTCTCAATGCCTCGTCGGCTATTGCCACAATTCCCGACGTTTGACCGTGTTTACGTTTCTCAGAAACTTTTTCCGTTATGAAATTCTCTTTCTGGAGAGATTTACTTTTTGACGCCACTGTATTCTAAGCGTAGAATTTCAGAGCAGAAACTACAGATTAGTTTTCGTACAAACAGTACATGAACTGCGACCAATCAGTTCCTGTGGACGTTAAATAGTTAGCGCACGCACGAAGTTACTTCTACTTATCAGTGCTACAGAGTCGGAGTCGACGTACGGCAATTTGTCGGCCAGGAACTGGAATCGGACGCTCGCTTATCAAAGAAGTCGGAGTCGGTAAAACTTGGCTTATTCTGCTAAGAAAGGGGAGGAGTGGGGCACTTTTGGGGACAAAAAGTCGTGGTCGTAAGCTGGCTGGACTTTATCCATTCGCCTCCACAACCCTCCTTCGGATGAACGATATCCAGCAGGCGTAAAAACACAACTTCAATAATGCAGGTGAACCACATATCAGGTGCACTTATTATACAAGGAGTTACTCGTACTAGGTTTGCAACCAATACTATTTACGGCGTGTGAAACTCCTATAAGGTAGGTAGATTGCATGTTAGTTACTCATAAATGACATATAAGTTCACTTTTTACGTACTCTATCATGTATTTTGAAGTTTATATAATTTATGAAGCAGTGCACCATTGCCAGTTTTCGTTTAATTTTACGCCTGAGATAAAATACGAAAGGTAACCCGACTTCTCATGTAAGGTACACATACTTCGGTCCGTATCCCCAATTTTAAATGAGGCTTACCTGTATACTGTAATTATAATCTCTATATTTCTCAATTGTTACAATCTATTAACACCGTGAGATTACTTCGCCGAACGCTACATGATTTCTTTACATAAAACTTGTTACACCTCGCACTAATTATTCAGTTTACCCTCTACCCATTCCATAGAAAACGAGCACCACGTCATTTTTAATCGAATGCGGTAGCTAAGAAACGACAGAATAGGCATAATTCTAAACTGCGAATAAACATAGTTAATTGACACGTAATGTGTGTCCAGTCTCATATCAATTCCATCGAAAATGAGTAACATGTCTCAATGAATATGACAAACGCGGTATGGCACAAGTAAATGTAGGATTCTCGACCAAACCGAAGTCTAAGTCACCTTAAACGCAAACAAAAATTTTCTAATGACTCCTAGAAATCTAAAAGGAATAGAAGACCGTTATCCTTCAGAACATCTATAACAGTGTGCGCCGCCCCCCTAAAAATCTAAGAAGAAAGCCAAAAGTTGAAGCAAAACTGCGTTGTTTTCACGGCACCTTCGAGCCCAACTGTTGGGCTCCAACTTCGGTCTCGAATGGTACAAACGAGCTCTAACTTTCGCGGATTTTTTAGAGCAATTTCTTCAGCGGCGCTGCAGCTTCAGTCGCCGATGACACTATTTCCTTCCCTCCTCCAGGCACTCAGGAACTGAGAGCAGCGTCGTCCTATGGTCTTTGGAGGATTAGGTCTTTTCTGGCATTAGCTTATTTTTCGGACGCTGATCGGCCTGTTTGTTAGCACTTCATAACATTATAAATGGATTATAATTACTATAGGCTATATATATATCTCTGTTTAAGACTCCGGGAACGGAGCTTGAAGAGAGGGACTGGGGAGACAAGCGGCAGGGATGCCACGAAGAAACTATGAACTTGAGCCCAGAAGATCCCTGTGAACAAGTAAACAAAAAAGTTGAGTAAGAAGAGAAAGAATATAACAAGGAATGGCAGCATAAGTAGGAAAATGATGAAAACGAAAAATTAAGTTGGCCCACGAAGACAAACGTGCCAGAGCGAGCTCAAGCTAAAAACAACAATATTTGAAACTCAGCTTCCGTGTCCTTTAAAAGATATTTTCATTTTATAACTCAGAAGTACAGGATACAAAAAACAATAATAATGTGTTACCTGTAAAGTGATAGCCATAATAACAAGACATTTCAAATTTTGGCACAACTTTTTGCATACAGTTTCAAAGCTTACGAAATTTTTACCAAATGAAGACAATGCACTATGAAAACCGCATACAGTCTACTTAGATATTAAATAGTATAGTAAAAGATGTTTCTAGAGCTCTATTAAGGCTAGCAATGAAGATAAGATAGCTAAGCAAAATTTCATTTTTCGCACTTTTGGAAACAATATTTTGAAGATAAAAGTCGTCACTACAGGCCACCATGTCAGGAAATGCTGCAGTACCTGAAAACTATTAAAATCGTGACCATTTTTATGTACAATGCATTATGGGAAAGGAACGTTGAGTTAGGAATCACCAAAAAGGACAGAGTTACGCAAATTATGAAATATAAGATGGTGTTGAAAAGATTAAATGCTCCCGAACAGCTATGTGAAGCTTGCGAAAAATCCTGGTATGTATAGAAAAATAAAAACAAGGGTCTACCATCAAAACTTATAGTTTTTGCAGCGTGCCGACGCATGGATTCTTCAAGTTATATACCTTTAAGGAATCCATGGCCGACGTCGATTTCTCCGAGAGGCTTCCCAAGGTTGGAAACATTCGAGCGACTTTGAGCTGTCAATAAATTTATGTTGATGCAAGAACAGTGTGTCTCGTGTTGCACGGTTCCGAACATTTGGATGCATAAGAAGCGGTAGAAAGGCTTCCGCGCTGATAAGGGTGAGCTCAAGAGAAGGCCAACTGAACGAGTTTCTTCAGCATATTTCGTTGATCTCTCATAAGTACCGCTGTGCATCTGCCTATAATTAAGAGTACTAAAATGTTAGCCGTCACAAGAGTTTACTCAGTAAGTGTCACTAGCGAAGTTTTGGATGTCTTCAAATTTAGAGGCAATTACAAACGAGAGAACCCTGTGCTACTGGAACGGACACGGCAACGGCACATTCGGATATGAGGGAACTCGTTCAATTGATCTCGTGTGAGCCCGTCTTGAAATAACGTCCAGTTTTTATCAAAATTGAGCCGTGATCGAGATGACTAGCATATTTCGTTTTATTGCTGGGTTCTTGACGCTGTTCTAAAGTGGACGCTTTTATTGATATTCTCCGTAATATGGCAACGTTTGCTTGCCTTGATCCCATTTCTCTCGTCTGTTCTTGTGAGGCTTAACCCTTAAGCCTTTTCCAATCTAGACATTAAGTGGTGTTTCAAGGCAGTAAGAGGGAGGGACACATATTATGTCGACAAAGACGATCGAGGAACCCACGTAGGAAGGTGTTCCTACACTAGATCTGAGTAAGTAGATCCCCGCATATCGGTACAGCAAATCGGGTAAGACTAGGAAAAAAAATAATACATCATTAGTAGAAGTATGAAAACGGTTCACAAAGCATTCATAAAAAAAGTCGTAAGGCACAAGAACAATCGAGACGAGTTTCTGCTGCTCATCATGGAAATGATAACCCGTCGTAAAATAAACGTTAGAGCTCGAAGAGGGCCAAAGCCTGGATGTCGGCTCCTCTCTTGGAATGGGCCTGTTGGTACAGCTATTTATTCAAATCAAACCTAAGATAACCTAATCGAGTAACAATAAATACAGCACAGTAGACGAACAGGGCCACGAGTCCAGAATAATATGGAACTTTGCTCGTCATCTCAGGCATACGAGCGGCGAAAGAAAAGTCTCGATAAAAGCCTACCGTCAAGAGACCAGAATAAGACCAACAATAGCGCTAATATTAAGAAGCCCTCAGACAATATTGAAGAGACATTCGTGTTCAATGTGTCCGCAGGTGGAACCGACACGCGACGGCTGTTTATATTCGCTACGCACGCGATGCCCTGGTGGTGCATGTGTTCAAGATACGGCCACACAATCTATAGCGGACCCAGCGGGTACAAACCAGGAATAGGAGTCAAAGACTAAGCTATAATCAAGTTTAACTCTTCACTGCTCGTCCCGTAAGAATAACATTAAGGTGTGTGCATCACCTATTGATATACCAACTGCAAAAGATAACCAACCAGCCACTGCCGGTTTAACTACACTTTATTGACAAGATTCTACACAAAACAGAATCTAACATCGGCCGAACTATAAAAAAAGAAAGTCAAGAACATTATTCGAGTTTAAATATGTAAACAAACTATGCTTCTCATTCACACGCTTCTTATCATACGATTAGCAAACGATAAGAGAAAACGCGTGTGAGAAAATGAAGATAGGTGAATTGATATCCTATATGAACTGCTGTCATATATACAGTGAGTCATAAACGATAGCCTATGTCAAAATGAACCATGTGCATCAATATGTAATAAAAATGGCAGCACGTTGCGCAATAATAACAGCAATATTGCTTAGTCAAGCAATATATGCTTTTTGAGTTGTGCGTCAAGTGGGATTTACCATTTATTACATATACCAGAGTACAGGAACATATTGTATAGTTTATGCATACACGTAAAAAATTAAATCCTACTTGAAACACAGCTTTCATCCAGCATAAGAGAAAATATATATATATAATACAAAATGCATTTAGGCTCCATGTAGCCTAATATATCCTATTAAGCTGAAATTACAGTAACTTAGATGATCGAGAGCACGGGATATCACATGGGATTAGGTTTTTCTTTTTTAACATATATGGTTACGTAAGGATTAGAACATTCAAAAGTTAAGTTTTTACTCATTGCCTATAGTCTGTGAACAACATAGTTTATAAAAGAAAACTCAACTGCTTACGTTAGTAGGGATTTTATCGTACACATAAAAGTGTCTTGATCATCTGGACAGTTCTTCTATAATAGATCAGTCTTATCGGTCATAATTTTCCATCTTAGACAAGGTCTATATAAGGCACGCTGACCATTTGACCTTGTTGGTTGAAGAACGCACAGACGCGTCCTATCGATCGATGGTCTTCTCATTGGTGTTGATTCTAAAATGTGTTGTCGTCGTTTTCAACAAAGTTTAACAAGAGTCCTCGCGGAAACTCATAACCTGCACGACAGCGCAACATCACGCGACAAAGGTATAGCAGACACTGAACCAAGGCGCACACGACACAAACATGACTGACCCTCGAACAGATACTGCAGACGGACACACAAACACGCAAAGGGGTCCGCTACGTTTTGGCGCCATGGTTTTTTAGCGTCTTGCTATTTTGGCGCTGACTGAATTGAAACAGGATATATGGACTAGATGAAATTACTATAAAACCTTTTATTTTAGATTAATATCTAAAAACTAACATTGAAATAGTCGCACAATATATAAAATGCGCTCGTCAACTTTCACCTACTAAAGAAGATAACACTAACATTGACTAAAGTTATTTATTTGATGCATCTCGTGATTGTGGGCTAAACCACGCAAATATTCTAACGGCTCTTCTTCTAACCAAACCTGGTAGAGGTGAAATTTAGCTACAACGGAGATTTTAATTATATTTATGCCCTATTTATGTAACAAAAGGCATTTGAAACTTCATGAATGATGTTTACCCAATCATACCTCACCTTGCCTATCGTAACCTTCCGTTCCTATATATGGGGTCACCGGTTATTTTTTTTCCCATTGAAAAACGATGGGAACTTCAAAGTCAAATATCTTCGAAAATTAAACATTTGCGTGAAAAAGGTTATGCTTGAAACAGTATTAAAATGCCTCATATTACCTGAAAAGGTGATAAAAACTATGAAAATCTCCGTTGTAGCTAAGCTTCACCTTTACTGCTAACCTAACCATGCCTACCTAACCTAACCATACCTACCTAACCATACATAACCCAACCTACATATTGGGCGCCAAAGAATCTGCGCCAAAAAGTCCCATTCCGCACACACGGTACTGTTGCCTGAACATACTCGCTTTTGCTTTGCTCTAAGGAGTTATAATAAATAAAAGCCATTGATCTACTAACCGGGTATTCGCTACAACTGCACTGCACTCCGCTTTATCAGCGCGTCATGAACAGAAGGCAAACAAAGAGGATTACATTACTACAATAAAAAAAAACTACAAAGACGGAAGCAAACCTTTCAAGCGAATACTAAAGCAGGGGAGCTCAGCGTGATGCTCTTCGTGTATTCAAGCAAAAACTAAATCCGATTATTACGGGAAAAACCTCAGCGGTAAAGCTCTTCGTCTGTTGACTGCAGGTATAAAGAAAAAGAAATGGTCCGTAAAAATGCGGAGAACAACAATTAGGGACGATCAAACAACAGGGCACAAAAGGCTATCGTAAACAGGAATATTTATCGAGTCCTTAAGACTCACAAGTATGCAAGTCGCAACTTTCACTTTCTCTTAAAGCTCATTCTAAACTGGACAAGTGATCACTCGTCCAAAGTCAAGTTTCTATGCTGCTTATCTTTAACCGAGGATAACATTGTATTTTTCTTCATTTGTTTTGAACGTCTGTAAGTATATCTGAGGCGCTAAGAACTTAAGAAGTAAAGTTGGCTATGAGTGCCACCCACCGAGAGTTTGGTATCTGGATTACATATTACATACATATGTGTTTTCCACATAGTTTTAACTAGTTACACTTTAATTGCAATCGATGGTCTTAACTACTGTGGAGTTAAACTTTCACGCGTTGCAACTGCATCATTTACATGCCGTGCAAATGTAAGGCTCCTCTTGCTTTGTGAACTGTGAAAAATTCCCTCACATATCGGAAAATCATAGCCACGTATCCGATATCTATAGTGGCGCCATTGGAAAATATCGAATAGTTGCCTTAGTAATTCACGTAGTGTTGGCTTTTCACCATGTAAGGGGCAAAAGGCCCGTCCGGGCTTTTTCAAAGTACCACCTTCCAAAACACTTGTTCCAATACCAGCAACTGTCATCATCGACATCCTCGTAAAAAACTACCACGTGCTAAAGAAAGTTTCAACTGTCCTATAATTTTAATTCTTCGCGTATTAATTATCAATTTTTGTTACATTCCACTGAATTGCAGTCTATTATAATGATGGTATATAACAGTGTGAGAGCAAAATACATTTAACGCAGCGTGTGAATAACATATGGTAGATAAAGTTATGCCATTTTATAGGCGCTATAACACAGCCTCGAGCAGGATAAAATGCTCAAAATTCTGGTTTTACACCAGACTTTGAAAGACTCTTATATACTGTTCCCATGCGGGTTTATTTCACGCCTCTTTTTAACGACTGGCACTTTCGCTGGAGCGTTCAAGCGCTTACAATAAAAAGAAAAATATACAGTAAATAAACTACGGGATCAACCTATGGCGATGCAAGTTTAGGTATGGAGGCTCAAGTTTTTTTCAAATACTTGAATGAAGGACACTGGGATTGAATAATGTAACTTCACTTCAAAATAATAATTATAATTTTCTTAATGGTACAGAAAGCAACAACTCACAAAGCGGGTAAAACTTCCGTTACAATGTGTTGCAATTTAGGTTTATTTTTTCATACAACATAAAACGATAGGGACCATTACGGGGCGTCGATTATCAATTAAGCAAACTTATCTTGCCATGCATATCGCATTACTAAATTAAGACTGGTTTTATACTTGATTAACAAACGGCGAAGGACTTACTTGAAGAAAAGAAGAGTTACGGGTTACTTCTATATCATTCATTATTAAAAACATCTTCAGCTACAATTATCTATATAATTTTATTTAGAAATACCAAGGCACGGATTGTTTTTAGAACACTTTCATGGTATCAACAGAAGCGAAACTAAACGCCTGGAACATTTTACACACACTTACAAGTTAATATCAGAGTTATTACAACCAGTATTTTGTGTGATTAAAATAAACTCATTCACAGAAAAAAACTATCATTTTTTCGAAATTAAAGGTCAATATGAAAGTCTTCCTTAGAACTGCTACGGCCCTGCAAGAGAGGAAGATCAAGCAGCAGGAGACCTGTAGTATTCCGAAAGGTGGAACCAATGTAGGGGGAAGGGGGGGGTGAATTCCTACGTTGGATCAACGGGACTGGGTGCAGCGATTTCAAAAAAAGGAAAAACAATAAAAATTCAGTGAAAGTACTGTGAAAATGGGAACGAAAGATAGATGTCCTGAAGGCCTAACATGTGGCTAAAGTAACCCATGTTCTTCTTCCACTCCCCATCACATAGAATAGGCATTTTATTAGCATACCCCTATGGCCCCTTCTACGCCTATGAGATGGAAGAGGTAAAGTTCAACTATAAAAAATTAGAGGATTTGCGCAGATTAATTTTTTCAGATCATAGGCGTGCATCTAAATCTCCTCTGCCTACACGCACGAAAGAACTTACAAGCATATAGTTGAGGTTGAGCAGAGCATTAGCATCATTCAGGGCATCAGTGTTCCATAAAATAGGTAACTCCTGCAAGTGCGGAGTATCAGGCCTCCTGTGTCTCGAAAGTGGTTCGATCGCGTGCTTTCTCCGGACAAATTATGAGACGCAACTTGACATATTTGGTACCTATTCTGTATATTTTAACATATCCGGAAAGAAACTTCATTTCAGATATTCCAAGGTTACAAATTACGATATTTTACGTTTTCTACGCAGATCAGCATGTAATATGCTGAGTAGGTAGGTGCCAAAAAATACAGAAGCAGGCTGCGTCAAGCAGTTGTCCAGGGACAGCACTGATCGGACCAACTTGATGGCGTAGAGATCCAGGCCTGTACTTTAGGGCCTTGGAATCGCGCAGCGGTATCAATAAGAAAAATCTAAATGAACAGATACAAGATCAGAGTTTTAATACAGTCACTGGGGAACCGCGCCTCATTCGGAGCAGCGCCGCGGTATCAATAAAAGACGAGATAAGCTGGCTGGCAGTTAGTGGAAGCCTCATTCATTAGGGGAGACGAGCAGGCAGCTCATGTCCCGGCTCTGGTGGGATCAGCGGGACGGGCACGTGACGGATGGGAGACGCGGCTACCGACCCGCTACGTGGAACAGAATATCCTGGTCGACTTGCCGGGCGACAGCTCAGCACCTTCACCTGACAGTTACTCACACAATGAGCAGTTAGTTTCACTGTAGGAAATACGTTTGTTCTTCTGTACGACACTGTTACACCATCGTCGGAAACGAAATAATTATTTTCATCTGCGGAAATGAGTTTCTTAGCTGCGCGAGAGTGATATACCTTTGACAGACACGCAATGATTGTTTTCATTGGATGAAACTATTTTCAATCTACTGCACGCCAGTAGCGTAATTAGTCATAAGCATCCACAGGATACGAACATACTTCCACTAAAGAAACAAACGTCGTTTTGCATGCGGAGTGCTGATTCAAGGTGAGCGCAAGGATGGTTTCGTTGATGCGCCCGATCTCTGTGGGAATATATTGGGCCACTTCTTGGGCCCAAAAGCGCGGGGTGGAAAGGGTCCATAACTTACCCCGGATCCGAACGTAATTTAAAACGTGAAAAATTTTACCGTTTTGATGGGCACCTATTCACCCGTCAGTACAATGAGATTGAAAATTGAACAATGGATTGACTAGAAGCCATTCCCACATTGGTGCAAATGAGATAATATATGGGACAATTGGTTGACTAAGAACCCGTTCTCAGAATGGATGCGAAGACCAGGTTTTTGTTCACAGAGTAAAACCTTTAAACCTTTATTGTTCTCAAAAATACAGTGGTGCTTTAAAACTTAAGCGTATCTACAACTAAAACTGAGAACGTATCCTACTAAAAGCGGACTATCGCTTATGGGATATATTGTACATGAGGTTCATATATAGTACATG
>LQNS02000137.1:12908794-12920165 GCA_001587735.2 Parhyale hawaiensis | reverse complement strand
GCTACCACTGCCAAATATAAGAAAATGTAAGGCCCGCTACCACTGCCAAATATAAGAAAATGTAAGGCCCGCTACCACTGCCAAAAATAGGAAAATGTAAGGCCCGCTACCACTGCCAAAAATAGGAAAATGTAAAGCCCGCTACCACTGCCAAAAATAGGAAAATGTAAGGCCCGCTACCACTGCCAAAAATAGGAAAATGTAAGGCCCGCTACCACTGCCAAAAATAGGAAAATGTAAGGCCCGCTACCACTGCCAAAAATAGGAAGATATAAAGCCCGCAGCTACTGCCTAAATAAGAAAATACAAATTCCACTGCAACTGCTAAAATAAGAAAATATGAAGCCTTCTGCTTTTCCTCAAAAGGAAAATATAAGACCCACTGCCACAGCCTAAATAAGGAAATATAAGGTCCGCTGCCCCAGACATTGAGACTTCCACCAAAGTGAGAAGCATCAGCAACGTCGCAAGCAGAGGAGGTAGAGGAAGGTCCGCTGGGCGATGCCAAGGATCTTGGGAAGAAAGGCAAAGGCAGCCAATACCTGAGACGCCCTTCCTGTGTCCACGGCGCAGCCGAGCCTCCGTAAGCCCGTAGAATATATCGAGTAACTCCGGCGAGACCAAAAAGACAAGGAGACAAAGGAAGGTCGACCTCGAGCGCAAGCCTTCATTTGGACGAGGGAAATGGATACAATTTCACAAGGTGAGAAATGGCAGAGCTACAAACAGAATGACATTAATCTTGTATTGACTTGCAGACCAAACTTACGGAACTCCATTATGGCTCTAAAAGACAATTACAAGTGAGAATGGGCTAAAAGTAATAATAAAATTTACAATTATTATTGCAACATACCACTCTAACTGTGTCTGATTATTTCCTATGAGTACCCAATTGATAATTTATAAGTATTTATCTGATGTTATCAGAGGCAGCCGATAAATGCCTACAATTTCTGATTGGGTAGAAGGTAAATAGTTGTCAAAACAAACAGCACGCCGAGTTCAAGAGCAGGCGTTCCACTGGCTAACAGATCAGGCAAATGCCATCGCCTCAGGCCGATGCATTAGTCAATTAAGCGTCATCGTGTTGTTGTTGTTATTATATTGAGGCGTTTGAGTCTCCGTTTCCACAACAAAAGCGCTCTCACAGAGGAAGAAAGAAGGGACATACAGCATGTCGAGTCGTCGTATCAGGCCGATGCCATCGCAATAGCAGATACCGGTGTTGGTTGCTGAAGATGATGACTACACAGTACAACACTTTGTTTGAAATTCACATTGCAAAATCTGTTGGTGTTACGTGGGCCACAAAGATATTAGCGACCAAAAGAATAACGTCGCGAATCTAGCACACGAAGAATATCCAACACGTTCAATTCTGCCCATCATTTGGCAACGTGGTACCATTAGAGGCGATATCGCAGACAACGTGGCTAAAACGCATCATTTTTGAGGCATAAATACAAAAAGTTAATGATGAAACCCAAACGCATGGGAAGTTAATAAGGCCAGGCGTAAAAACTTTATGCGAAAAGTCCTCCAACTATATTACATATGTTATTATCAACAGTTCATGCCAGCCAGCCAGGTCTCCCAGAAATGACCAATAAAACCCAATTGAAGCATTAAGCGATGCCAAAACGCCCAAATCGCTGCTAAGAACAATCTCTAATGAACATTCACGACTGACTTGAACCCCTGCAGGTCCAAACGGCGAACACAGATACGGCAGTGATCTTCATGCCAGCATAGTTCTGGACGATGGCTTACCGCTTCATAAGTTCTTACATATCATTTGATGATTGCACTGTCATCTCCCACAGGTGAGAAAAATTTATCTTAGCTGAGAATACCTTCTACCATGTAAAAATGCATCTACTGTTACCCACAGTAGCAGCAGGCTGCTGCGCAGACAACTGCGCTGAAGAGCTGGGAACTGGCCCCGAGTCTGGTGAGCGTTCTTTGTGACGCACGGTGAGCTAAGTAAGCAAACTACTTAGTGTGCACTGTGCACAGCTGCTGTGGGGGCACTTAACTTAGGGTAAGGGGCGCGGGTCGTTGAAACTTCCGCTACTGCGCCGTACTTCTTAACGACCCGTGCTCGGCTGCAGCTGTACTTACTCCTCTGGGGCCAGTTGGCCTATATCTGCAGCACTTAATCAGTGCTTGTGGGTTTTCCAGTGGAAGGTGCAGTGAACATTGACTTTACTTTTACCACAATACCGCGTAACCGGCAACAGCGTTATGGCTTCTAAATAAATTTCTTTTATAATTTTATCTCTATAATTTACTGGGACTCGCCGTACGCTAAGACTCACCCGTCATCTGTATAAGCGCACTACTATACGCGCAATAAGCAGAAAACGGGGGAGCGGGGTAGGAGGCGAGGGTGCCAGGTGCTGTTTAAATGCTACAGAGGAAATTGAAGACTCTTCCAACCCTGAAACTTGTCCAACATCAGGATAAGCGCGCTACCATAAGCGCAATGAGCAGGGAAGAGGGTGGCGGAGAAGGAAGCGAGGGGGTGTCCGAGGTACACCGTGCGATGGGGAAGACAGTGGGAGTGGTGAGGACGACGCAGGGAGAGGCCAGGTGCGGCGGTAGCGGCTCTGGCTCTCCCCTTTAACGTTCCTCGTGATGGCAACCTTGGCCCCCACAAGCGCTACCTCACGTCCTTTCCCCCCATACCCCCCGACCCACGCCTGCCAGCCAGGATTCACAACAGCTTTGGATCCCCGAATTTGAGCTGGCGCACAGGCTCAGGGCTGAGGGCTTTAAAATGTAAACTTCATGCGATGCCCTTCAGGTCCATTTGCGCCGCCGCATGTGTAAGGCCAGTAGGGGGGCGGCGTGGAGCCGACAGGGGACAGCGAGCACATCGCCATTGCTAGTGACGTGCGATACAGGCAACATAAAGTTGGGAGTTCTCATGGATAAGATAAGGTGCCAGCGCCGTTATTCAATGACAGAAAATAATTCCTTTAACGAAACCAACGTATTTTTCCCTATTTTTTGCGATTCTTCTCTCAGAAATGTCCTTTCCATTTCCTTCGATGGTCTTCCACACAATTTGCGCACTTTGAGCGCAGAAAAAATATATATATTCCCAGTGGAAATAAAGCAAAATCCGCTATCTATGCTACCACTGGGAGGTACTTCAGATGTTTTCAACAGCCCTCTTGCTGGCCTATTAAGCAGGTGAATTTTCTCCGGTCTAATGCTTCGGATCGGAAGGGAAACCAACCAAGCAACAAACAAACGGCGTATTATTATACTAGTAAAAAAAAAAATGGTCAAGAATTTGCCGCCATTTCGGTTGATGGCGACCAGTACCGGCAGGAGTGGATGGCCGAATAGCGCGTCGTCTGTGACCAGCTGAAAATACCTGTTTCTTGTGGAAGCAAAGATGATCGTGATAACGAGCCGACGGGTCACGGGCCGTCTAGTATTAAACTAAAAGTCTGTGAACCTTGTTTGTATATGTATTTACTTACTTGCTTGTCTGCAAACGGAATTTTCACTTAAGGAGAGGAAGAAATTCGAGCATTGAAGATTTTGACTGTATCCGTGATGCGAAAGATGAACCTGAGATCGGGTGCATGAAAGTAAAAGTAAATTTAAAGGGGATACAGGAAATACAACTGGACTACGTCACATATATATTTCTCCTTGCTTACAGGCAACTTACAAGCAGTGAACGATTAAATAACGGACGGGGTCTGTGACCAGCTGAATAACACCTGCTTTTTTGCAAAAGCTGCGAAAATGGTGATGGTGACCCAATGGGCCATGGGCTGTCTAGTCAATATTAAACTAAAAGTCTGTGAACCTTGCTTGTTTACTTGTTTATTTATTTACTTACTTGTTTGTTTGCACACAGCTTCTTCACTTTAAGATACGAAGAAAATCGAGGGATGAAGATTTAATTCGACTGTATCCGTGTTGGAAGGTGAACCTGATATTGGCTGCATGAACGTGTGCGTTAACTTTACAGGTGATACGGGAAATACAACTGGGCTACGTTAAATATATATTTTTCTTTGCTTACAGGCACTGTTGAATCTTCCTTCAGGATGTCAAGAAGTGGGCAATGGTGACCCTTGCGGGCAGGAGTGGACGGGCAAATTGCGTGTGGTCTATAACCAGCTGATTAACACTTTTTTTTGCAAAGGCAAAGAAGCTGATAATGGTGACCCAATGGGTCACGGGCCGTCTAGTATTATACTAAAATTCTAAGAACCTCGCTTGTTTATTCATTTGTTTGCTTGCTTTCATTTAGACACTTCGCTTTAAGACAGGAAGAAATTTAAGCGTTGAAGATTCAGCACTGCATCCGGGATCGGAAGATGAACCTGAGGTCGACTGCAGGAACGTGGATGTTAAGCATTCCTTTAGGTTATCACTACAAAACAAAATTAAACAGATCGCTCAAAAATATCCGACAACCAAAGTTATGAGGCGAATCGTATGGTCATCTGTAAGCTTCTGCCAGCGGGTACGAGAGTCGTCGACATCGTGATGGACCTCCAGGTGTCTTAGTCGACCGTCATGAAAGTCAGAGGTTGATCAAAGCTGGCCAGGTCTTGATACTAAGTCAAGTTGTGAAAGGTCTAGGTCATTGAATACCATGGCCATAAACAAGGCGCGAAACTTGATCAACAAGAACACAAAGGTGTCTAGGACCCTCAAATCAGCAACTGGACGGGCCCGAGAATTGTCACGAAGGACTAATCGTCAAAGAGCTTGATGAGAAGATTCGAGACATGAGTGCTGGTACGAATGCTGAGAGGGGGTTGGAGCGTAGGACGGCATTGAAGAAGTGCATAGAGAACTCGGCCAACTCCAAGAAGGCGTGAATTTTCTCAGACGAGAAGCTTTTTGTCTTGCACGCCGTGGTAAGCAAGCAAAATGATAGGTACATCTCAGACCTTCCCAAGAGTTGGGTTCAAAACCTGAGATCTAATACAAGTCAGTGTCAAAAACACCGCGAAGACCAAGGTCCTCGGCGCTGTAGCTAGCCAGCCAGCGACGGCAAGAAGTGCCCGATGATCTTCACCCCAGAGAACGAGAAGGTCAACGCGAGAACCAGAACATGCTGAAAAACATTTCTTGCTTTGGCTCAGAAAGAATTACCCCTCCCTCCCTCCTCCTAGCAGTCATGTCTTCCAGCAAGACGGCGCCTCTTTCCATACAACCAAATCAACGCAGGCATGCTTGACCTCGGAGGGGTTCGAGTTCTGGCCCCCTTCCATGTGGTTTCCCTCCTCGCCCGAACTGAACCCCCCTGGGCGACGCCATCTGGTCGCGAATGGTCAGTGAGGTCAACGGGGAGAGGCACAGCAACATGGAGTCTTAATAAATAGCGTGGGCACACTATCGCAAAAATTGCTCACCAACTCCACTTATCCCTTCGGCCGTCACGTTACCGTGACTACTGATGGCGCTTGAATGTCACGCTTAAGCTGTGCATCATTGCAACTCTTAACTAACTCAGGAGTACGAGGTATTCTCTAAGCTTGACCATTGCTGCTTGTTATAACGTACTAACTGCAAGAAACGACTCACATTTAATATATAGTTTTTAGTGGCATAACGAAAGTGCGAGCGGAGCCGTGTGCGCTACAACGCAATCGGATACGAAGTCGCGAGGCACTGCAACTTTCGCGCACGTGTGCGCGCGCTCGACGCAGGCCATCAAAAAGAGCTGGAGGTACATGGATGACGCCTTCATCAAGAGCGTCACCGACCGCTGCTGCGACCGACTTTAAAGGGTTTTGGAGAGTCAGGGGGCGCCTATTTGTCTGAGTTTTGTAAAATGTATTATTAGGTTACCATTCAGTGAAAATTTTAGTTTCATAGCTAATGAAAGTATGATTCATTCAACCTTTTGTTAATATAGTGTGAGAACTTTTGGGCAACCGTTTATAAGGCCAGAGCCAGTAAAGAACGAAGATACTAAACTAAGTTCCAATAGGAATACTAAACAGACATTTGGAGCTACTATCCATCGAGCTATACGACCACATCCTGAGCCATGTGGACACTCGCAATAGCTAACTCCGATGGGGTCCACCAGACTTTGAACACGAGCACAAAAATCAAAATGATTTCTAATATTGACAGAAAATACCTAAATATACAATGCCGACCGAGTAGCCTAAAGGTAAAATGTTAAAAGATTTAATACTTGTCATTAAACCCAATGCGTACAAAAATTTAAAAATAGAGGGTCTTTCAGATAAATCTGTACACATTTTAAAACGGTGGCAACACCGATTACATTTCAAATCGGCAACACTAACGTATACAAATTATACTTAGTTATATCAAGAATCAATAGTTATGATTTTAGATTGTTAGTAAAAACACTACGCGATGGAGCAGTAACACGTTTAGCAATCAGTGAACTTCGTCGCGCGGGCCACAGTCTAGCCTGGATTGCATATTCCTTCCAGTCTCCAGGGCAGAAAGAGTACGATATTTGTAAGCGCTTTGATAAAATTGGCCAAGATTGCATAGCTATCCACAGACCAAGAAAAGATTAACTTTTCAAACCCCGCTTCTTGGCTAGTCTCAAAGCAAGCATTGAAGCTCATCCAACCGTTCCAATGTCAACATTCGCTAAGAAAAGATCTATTAGTATCTGAACGGTTCATTGGCAGTTCAAGACCCAAGGTCAAAAGCATCTTCTAACCGATATGAAGAAAAAAGCTCGTTTTGGAGAGGTGCAAGAAGCTTTTTGAACTGGTAGAAAACGAACGGGGAAATCATCAAGTTCTATACAGATGAAAAGATTTTACTGTGGAAAGGACTCATAACACTTGTATACAGCAATCGCTTTATCACCTCTTCTAAAATTGAAGTTTATTCTGCAATGACTACAAAGAAACCAGCAAGCATCATGACCATGTGCGTTGCTTCAAGCGAGTGCAATATCTTTACTCATTTTTTCCCGAAGACGAAAAAGTGAAAGCCATATCCTACTCCGATATCCTGGAAAGGGAGACTATTCCATGAATGAAGGTCAAAGCTTTAAATAAGAAGTTAATCTGCCAACAAGACTATGCTTCCGCCCGAACGGCGCGAAAGACTGCTGGGTTGCTGAAGAGGGTCGGAATCCGATTTTAGACACTGTTGGCCTTCAAAATCCCCGGATGTAAATCCGTTAGATTCTTATTTTTGACTGCGAATGGAAACCACAGCATATGCTAATCCCTACCACTCTGTTACAGTCCCCAAAAAGGCAGTGGCATCAATGGAAAAACCAGAGCTATTGGCCCGGTGTCCAAATTTCGAAACCGTGTAGAAGCCTTTATCGTAGCTGAAGGGGGTCATATTGCATAAAACTTGCATTCCAATAATTTCATGAATAAACTGTAATACAGTGGGTGCGGCTTCATAATGCAAATCGTATTTTTACAATAAAAATTTCGTTTTTCAAGTTTCACTGCCGAAATTTGGATGTAGCTCGTTTAATCAAAATACGTTCTTCCTCTCCAGGTGATATGTTTAGCAATATTCGGTTCAATAATCCGGTTTCTAAGAAAATTAAAAGAAGGTGTTTTAGGGGTTCGGCTTGATTATGCAAGGGTTCAAAAAAAATAAAAAAAAAAACTCGATTAACTGACTGAGAATCACGTCAAAGCTTGACAATGGAATGACTTCCATCGAAATATCCAACAAAATGAATAGAGATGATCGAACAATCCAAGCATAAGTAATAAATGGAAAGACCTGTAGGAAAGTAACTGAAAGAGCTCATTTAAGAAACTTACCGATAGGGATAAGTGCTAAATTGCTACGGAGATGGGTAGAACATCTCATTCTACCAGTAAAAGAATTTTTGATGCAGCTGGAGCACTGCAACTGGGAGCCTGAGGAGTCTTGGAAAAGTGAAGAACTGAGCTAAAAAACAGAAACTGAGCAAAGTTCACAGGGAAAAGCATGTTCAATGAGCTAAAAAATATGCTAAAGTGAATTTCATGAATGTCGTTCTCACCGATGAATGCCGCGCCACGCTGGATGGACCGAACGGATGGTCGTCTGGTTGGGTATTGGAAGGGCGACCTATAGGAACCCGGATTCGACGACAGCAGGGTGGGGGAGGGGTAATGTTCTGGGTTGGAATCAAAGAAAATGAGATTATTGGCCGTTTAGGGTGCCAGAAGTGGTAAAAATAGATTCCGAGGGACACTGCCAGCTTCTTAAGAAATACTTTGTCCCCTGATTGGAAGACCAAACTTTGTTGAATAGAAAATCCTTTGTATTTCAGCTGGATAATACACCAGCGCACAAGTCCTGTTATAAAAAGAGTTGCTTCTTGGATTACGGCTTCAAAGAACGTAATCTGATGGTTTGCCCCCCCCCCCCCAAAAAAAAAATCTTGATTTAAACCGTATTGAAAATTTCTGGACAATCATTAAAAGGAATATTTATGCTGCTGGAAAGCAACATAACAACCTGGATGCTCTTTGGAATGCCATTCAGGGTGCCTGTGGGTCGATCAAGCCTTGTGAAGTGTTAAATCTGACTTCATCTATCGACAGGCGTCTCCTGAAGATTCTCAAAAATGGACGCGGCTATGTTAACTACTGAGGTGAAATGAAGAGCATTTTACCAGTTTTGTTTGAGTTACCTTCTACTTTATTTCAGTTCATTCCGATTCCATATTTGTTAAATAAAAGCGTTTAAAACAGCACAAACCATTACTTTTTACCGTTGCATAAATCAAATCGGACACCTAAGAACACAACTTTTTCTAACCTTCCTAAAAGCAGAATTATTGCAGTGAATATTGCCACGGATATCACCTAATAGAGAGGAGAATACCATGCTAAAAAGAACTACCCCACAATTTTGGCAGTAAAACTTTAAAAACATAATTTTCATCGCAAAAATACGATTTACGTAATCAAGCCGCACCCAGTGTAGTTTCACGTTCCTGAGTAATTTTTTTATCGAGTGATTAGCGTTCAAGTACAGGATAAAAATTTGTAAGACCCCGGCACAAATCACGACAAAATTTGTGTGGACACCAATACAAGATGACACACGTATACGGTACGTGTAGAAAGTAAAGATTACTTCTCACACCTACCACGATAAGAACCAGCACGTGAGAAGTCACTAGAGTGTCTACCTTCAATACGTCATATTTCAAATTAAAGCCGCTGCTCTAGGGATTAAACAAAAAGAAAGAGCCTGCAGGGTCTGTTGTGCCGGGAGGCCACTTCTCAAAATTAGGGCGGGAAGAATCAGCACGTGCACAGCGAGGTGAACGACCAAACCTCGGCGCTGCCCGGTCTCGCGAGACAGAGGCCAGCAATAACCTGAAGCCACGCCCGTGAGTGCCACACTCACGCCCTGCATGCTAATGTGAGTCGGAATGTGCAGCACATAGCATGGGGATTTAGCTGAGACATAGCGTAATGTGCTGACACTGCATACGGTGAGTGAGATCTGTGTCAGTCTTACGAGGGAAGAATGAGGGTATACCAAGGCAAGTTGGACATAGGAGTGTCAAACCAACGAGGGCAGTCAAAAGGCATTGGGCAACGGCAGGCTGGAATGAAGAGGTAAGTGACACGATGACAGGCTAACCGTACGATGACAAGATGCACCTAGGACCGGGGCCAAACTAAACAATCACAGGCACAACCTGATGAGAAGATGGGCAGCTCGTATGTCACCCCATCATGTTGCTTTTTCAAGTCTGTATAGCATGCGATAGCATAAACGACGTGAAACCTGCACGTCCTCGCATCAAGTTGTGAGTGCAATTGCGGCCGCGGCATAAGTTTCGTCCAACCAATAAGGAAACAGTTAAACCTATGATAAGCTCGTGTACGTATACCACTAGGACACACCAAATGGCTTAGTACAATATAAGCCAAAAGCTTCAACGAGAAAGCACTGCACGCATCAGCTCAGGCGAAGAAAAGCTCTCAAAAGGTTCCAACCAACGTAAACAAAGTGAATGAGAGGAACAAATATTGGCACTAGCCAAAGCGCAAGTCAATTATAGGCAGAGCTTTGGAGCAATAGCCAAACACAGTCGCCTCATTCCGGCGCCCGCAAGACGAGGTCTGATTGAACATCAATGGCAGCCACGGCAATAACAGTCCACATGATGGCGAGAGGCAAAGCAGGCTTCATCGAATCCAATCAAGATCCGCATAGCCAAGCCGTAATACAGGCAGGTGCTTTCCCGTGCTGCAAAATGTAACGAGGGTTTATAGAGGCACGCGACTACAACGAGAAGACCGCACCATTTATATCAATAATAATCGGTGATTTCCAGACATTCTATTGTCTGTAATCGGTACTTACCCGGCCAGGACTTTTTAACATTCGGTGCGGTCGTAACAAGATGTGAACAGTGTTGGCTTATCCGGGCCACTGATAGTTAATATTAGGTGATTCCTACACCATCTACATCGTCATTGTGCAGAGACTTCAGACCAGTTTAAATATATACTTCCTAGATCAACGTTTCCAGTCCTGGAGTCGTGGCAGGAAAATGGCTAAAATAAGACTCTTCTACAAAATTTATAGTGCTCAGGTTATTTACATAACCCCTTCCCTCTCTTCCGGATCAATGATCCAATTAAATGCCTCAAAAACATGACGATTCATGCGATATACAAACACGTCTCTTCGAGACGAGGGAAAGGCAAGGAAAATATTAAGCTCTATCGCGCATTTACGACCACAGAGACGTGAAGAAAGGCGTTTACGGCAAAAGTTACTAGCCGGGCGTTGCGTTATAATCGGAGGCGTTAAAATAAAACGGATAGCCAAGGAAGCGATGAGAAGAACATTTATTTCTCGCCTGATGCTGAAGTTTTTAAAACTTAAAAAACTATTACAAGACAGTAACTACGTCATGAAAGCATGCTAAAGAAAAAAAAATTGACATGAGGTTTAACAAAACACGACCTTTACTTGATTAATGCCATTATTTTACTTACCGCTTTCAACACCGTCCCGTATACATGATCGTGGTATGTGAGACGGTACCGTACACCGTTCCGTATGCATGTAAGTGGTATGTGAGACAGAACCATATACCGTCCCGTATGCAGTGCAATGTATATCTCATGAAGAATGATGATAATAATAATGCTAATAATAATAAACATAAATAATAATTAACAATAATTAGCTTTTATTAAGAACACAATGGGTTCACAAAATATGCTTACAAGCTTACAGGTACAGACAAAGTAGCCAAAATTCGACCTAGTAATTAGACCCAGTCACAAATATTGGTGGCCACGTACAATGAGAATAAATAGATACACTCAGCCTACACTTGCAGACACGAATGGCATTGAGCAGCTCAATTTCAGACAGGAGATAGAAAGAA
>LQNS02000137.1:12885124-12906070 GCA_001587735.2 Parhyale hawaiensis | reverse complement strand
CATTTTGCATGGTCATAAACGAGCCGCCAGGCATGACATAAAGACTGCGTCTATACATTTGAATGTTACTGGCTAACGCATTGGAATGTTGTATGTGCAAATCGCGTATATAACACACATTGGAATGTTGTATGTGCGAATCGCGTATATAACACTTCGCACAGAAAGCAGGATCGAAATGGATATTTAAGCTCTTTCAACTAGCGCTGATTAGTTCTGGGATGTTATAATCTTTCGCTTGGATCGCATCCATACTTCTGGCTGTCTATAGATAAAACGCATACAAATTATATTGCAGTTGAACGAAACTTTGTTTTTCCATGGATGTTGTCCGTGGCGGGACTGTGATGTGATGAGTTGAGTGCACGTTGATTAAGGAAATATATATTAATTGTGGTGATTTTCGTTCGTTATTTCAATGTTCAAATGGAACAAATCCAATAAATTTTATGGGGCAGGAAACAATGTGACCGCTAATGGAAAACACCATACGTAGGCATTCGAGGATACCCATTTATGACTTAACCACCTGCTTTAGGCCACACGGAGAAAAACCTCCCCATACCATGTGAAGTAATTTGCGAGTTCTGCCACGGATCGCCTCTCACTACTCAAACGTCTTACTTTGGGCCGACTCGTTCCTAAGGACACAAAAAATAGAAAAGGGGCGCGCTGTGCTCAGCTCCGGCGGTGCAAAACAATGATCGCTACATCTGAATATTCATACAATACATCTTAAATCTAATGATCATCTATAACTGCTTTACCATTTTTTTTTTTTTTTTGCAACCGCAAAACACCGATTTTCTTCTTAAGCAACAGGTGTAAATATATCTATGAGTACTTAACAACGTTAACATTACCATATTTTTATCGATCGGCTGCAAACCGAAGTTCCTTGTTTGTACACATTGCTGCCTAATTACAATTGCAGAACAACGTCGACTACTGAAGCCTGGGAAACCCATTTGTTCTCTGGCATCAGAAGATATACATCACTGCTACACAACATTTCTTCGAGTAACTTCTCACGGGGCACGTTACTATTCGCTGCAGTTGTCGTGCAACGCACCGTTGTAAATAAGTCGCTCATGCTGGAGGCTGGTGCTGGTACAATAGTAATACTTCCCAGAGGTGCATGTGTAAAAGTAAAGACAACACGAAGAGGCAAGGATGAGACAAAATATCGTCACTGGCATTAGCACATGGAGAACACTGATGACTTCACTGACATTAGCACACGAGCATTCACCAGAAAGCCTGCGCACTAAATGCTGATAAATATGAAGAGACAAGACTGGGACAAAATATCGTCACTAGCATTAGCACATGGCGAACACTGATGACTTCACTGACATAAGCACACGGGCATTCACCGTGAAGTTTGTGCACTAAATGTTTGAGTCACTATCAGACGCAATCATGAAAGTGCCAAAACGTTTATTCGTACGTACCGATCACACTTAAGGCGAAATAAGTGAGACGGTATGAAGCGGCAACACGCCCAAGCCACCCTCATGGGCCGCTCAAATCTCCCCCACCACCCTCACTCTCAAAGACACCGGGTCTCCTCTCCCAGACACACCCTTTTTTTAAAACGCTGGCACGAGCTCATTGGTTCACGGATTTTGCGCTGCCAACTGCCCTCACCCTATTGGAGGATCCCTTGCGATTGCCAGCTCAATCTATGTAGATTCTCCTAAAGAATACATGCATATTTTACTACAATAGCTTACTATATATAATGTACTATTCACAATTATTAACAACATGGATACTACTTCCAGCCATGTAACAATAAATGTTGTGCGTTCATGCTGGGTGGTGTTGTGCCCAGTGACCTGTCGCATCGTCGCAGAGTTGGTGGAGTCTGTTTTCTGTATAAAATCTATAACTGCCCCAGTCATCCACTGTCTGAGTTTCTTCCAGATCCATTTGTTCGGGTGAGGTACACTCGGCGNGGAACCGTTGCGATGCCGTACGGGCCAGTTTTCCCGTTCGTTTTTTCCATCATGTGTGGATGTTTGGAATGGTCTTGATGGCTCTGTCTTTGCTGGTGCTGGTATTGGCAGCTTTGAACGATCTGTACACAGAGCTGTTCTGTGATCTCGGATCTTCTTTTTTTTTCATCATTCTTTTGTTTTCTCCACCCGCTGGGCTGGTTGCGTGGGGGTTTGTTAACCTCATTGAGTTTCTCCGTTCCTGCGTCGCCAGTCTGGTGTGATTTAATAATAATAATAACAACATGGATAATACTACTTCCAGCCATGTAGGCACGTAACTTGTTCGTTACCGGTTTTCTCGCTCGCGTCTCTAAGCACGGACGCACTGCTTCCTCGTAGGCAGCCCCGTACAATGGTCGCAGCGTCGATTGCTGTTGCAATGCTAAACCCTTCTTTTTGTAGCCTACCTGCTTAGAACATTTTCTACCTCGTTCATCCTTTGGTAACCTTTAGTGCTAGCTAGAATGTGTTTCTTTCCCTAATTCTCTTGTCTTCATATATATGCAAACTATATATATATTTTTTGGACAATTGGCTTTTACTATAATTAAAGAGAATTTAACAGGCCTATTATTATTATTATTATAGTCATAGTTTTACCACCGTATCCACTCGATGAGTGATCCGCACAGTGCAAACTCGGTCGTTCTCCGCAGCTCGGTAGGAACAATTTAACTCGGCATTCCTGCCGGAAAATCTCGGTTGGCTCAGTGCGCTACTACTGNTTCACCAGAAAGCTTCTGCACTAAATGCTGATAAATATGAAGAGACAAGACTGGGACAAAATATCGTCACTAGCAGTAGCACATGGCGAACACTGATGATTTCACTGCCATTAGCACACGAGCATTCACCAGAAAGCTTGTGCACTAAATGTTGTCACTATCAGACGCAATCATGAAAGTGCCAAAATGTTTATTCATACGTACCGATCACACTTAAGGCGAAATAAGTGAGACGGTATGAAGCGGCAACACGCCCAAGCCACCCTCATGGGCCGCTGGGCCGCTCAAATATCCCTCCCTCTACACTCTCACTCTCAAAGACACCGGGCCTCCTCTCCCAGACACACCCTTTCTTTTAAACGCTGGCACGAGCGCATTGGTTCACGGATTTTGCGCTGCCTACTGCCCTCACCCAATTGGAGGATCCCCTGCGATTGCCAGCTCAATCTATGTAGATTCTCCTAAAGAATACATGCATATTTTACTACTATAGCTTACTATAAATAATGTCTATTCATAATTATTATTAACAACATGGATAATACTACTTCCAGCCATGTAGGCACGTAACTTGTTCGTTACCGGTTTTCTCGCTCGCGTCTCTTAGTACGGACGCACTGCTTCCTGGTAGGCAGCCCCGTACAATGTTCGCAGCGTCGATTGCTGTTGCAATGTTAAACCCTTCTTTTTGTAGCCTACCTGATAAGAACATTTTCTACCTTGTTCATCCTTTGGCAACCTTTAGTGCTAGCTAGAATGTGTTTCTTTCCCTAATTCTCCTGTCTTCATATATATGTAAACTATATTATATGTTTTGGACATTTGGCTTTTTTTTACTATAATTAATTTTAAAGAATTTAACAGGCCTATCCATCAACATATATGCTTGTCCCTAGCTGTACGACTTATTTCGTAAGCTATGGCTTACAATTCTTGTAAATTTCGCAAAGACCCGTCAATAACCTTTTGACTTATCTTGGTAACAGACAAATTGACAAACTCGACAAAAACACGACCTCCTTAGCTGCATAAAAACTTCCTCGTAAAGTTGTGTTATACGCAGCAGCAATTTTCAATAACAGTGCGACGCTTGCTCTCCAGCAACAAGGCACAATAACTCCCGAGCAATAGCTAGAGGGGTATCGCGTGAGTTTTTGGGCATGCGAGATAGCTGTCACTGTCACATATATGGTCAACGCGGCTGCCCCGTACTTATACACAGTGAACCAATGTGGCAGTCATGTAGCTAAATGTTAGTGCCGGGCCGAATTTAAAAAAAGAAAAATACAATGGGGCCAATGTTGTTTAGAGGTGACACAATCACATAGGCCCAATCTAATTCGGTTAGTCGCATTGGGAGAGATATCGTCCACAGCTAAGAACTCCTCTTCCAGGAGTCTCAAACTCTACACGGCCAAAGCTTCAGAGGCTACCTTAATCCGTCTTTTTCTGTCTCCCGCTCCAACTATAGTTTGACGTCTCTAAGCTCCGCCTATCAGCGGCTCTTGATCGTGCTTGCGTTCATTCATAATCGTCTCTTTGGCAGAGATTCTTCTCCCTTTTTTGCTCTTTTCTTCAGTCCTCTACATCCTACAAACATAATGGCAATAGCTCATAGAGGGCCGGGGCGTAAATTCCGGTGTCTCTTTAGGACATAGACCAATAGACCAATGGGCCTATTGGTTCGTCTACTGCCGCCTATCTAATCTAATTGAGCTGTACCACAAGGAAAATATCGAGTGATAGGTACTAACGGTTACGCCATCGAATTCTTCACAAAATTTTCCCATTGATAACCACATCAGCATTAATGATACCAAGAGCAATTTACACAGGACTCGAAATCATAATGACTTTGCAATGTTTCAGAGCGAGCTGTTGTATAAAATAACTACGCAATATCGCTTCTAATCTAAACGTATAAATGAATAGTTTCACTGCCAAATCCACTTTTGCAATTTCACCTCTACGACATTTTTTTCATGTAAAAAAAAACATTGCCAATGTAAAAGACATTTTGCATTATTGTAATGAAAAAGTTGCTCAAATGTTGTACCAAATTCAACGAAAAGAATGTTTATTTATATGAAAAATACTACGAGAAATATTCCCCAAGCTGTAAAGTAAAAATCCGCTTTCGACATTTTCAAAATTACTCACAATTCAACAAACATCGGCTAAAAATTAAAGAAATATCACTGCAAACATTGCACCGAACGCTGAAAAAGCTCAACTGAAACAATACCGTAAGCTCAAGAATTTTACTTTACTCGAAATTCAGTGAAGCATGACACCAAATATTTTTTCCAACATTCTGCCTCCGCAGTACTCTACAATGCGTTTAAAATGTAGCGTAGCAACAAACATCGCCCAAACATTACACCTGCAAGGGCGCGTAGGCTTCTTTATGACTCATCAGTGACCTCCCAAAAGCCCTCGGCAGCTGATTAGCTCAAGGCTCCTCGCACTACAGAGATGCAACAGCACTACCAAGAATGTTCTTGCGCTCGTAGTAATTTCTCCTGATGAGATTGGGAGAGATGCGCCGGGTGGATGCGGGAGAAAGAAGAGTTACTGCCGGCTAGCTGCAGGCAGTCTTATCTCGAATAAGGTGAAGTTCCCTAGGTATTTCATTATCATTCTTTGCAGAGTCTACGATTCCCGCTTTCACTGCAACGGTGATCAGAAGCAGCCAGAAAGAAGGGACATAGAGTATGTCGATAGAAACGTGGAACCCATGCACGAGGGTGTGAGTGAATACGGTGTCTAAGCTACTTCAGACACAACTACGGTATTTTCTGAAGCGGGAAAGAAGGGCCATGTTGTACGATGATGGAAATGTACGACCCATACACAAGGGTGTTCCCACTTCGGATCAACGAGCATGAGAACAACAAGTTGGGAAACAAAAAGAAAAACAGACGTCCCAATTCCCAGATCGGAATTACATAGGCACTTATTGGCCGGCTACTAGTAAACAGTGAGCGGTATCGGATAATATCGGATAAATGCCTATAAATTTCCTATTGGGAAAGGCCAACTTACACTAAGGCAAACTATGGGGTCCTCCTGCAGGGTGGAGGGCTGCTCCCCGTAACTTAAGACGCCTTAGATCTTACACCCTGAACTGTACTGTACAGTCGACACCAGACAATGCCATATGTAAGTGCGGGAATGGTTCGATGATTGTGAAAGAACGGCGAGCCGTGGCTGCATGGTAAGCTGTCTCAAAAGCTACTACACCAGTACTGATGCATCGCTATACCAGTACTTACACTAGAGCAGGCAAAAATTACACAAGCAGAATACAGCAAATAACTTTTACCACGATTAAATGATTCCGTGAAGCCACTACACATGTTTCGTGGGAGGAACATGACCCCAATCAGAATCCTTAACTGCCCAAGAAGCTAAAATCGCATAACAGCTTTTAGGGCGGCCAAACACGCGCGAGCGTGGATATGTCAAGGGTACCGAACTAGGAGCGGAGGAACACACAGAGAAAAGAAGAAGAACCAAACAAATACCGTCAGCACCAAAAATGAAAGCAAATTGGACAAAGCAAAAAATACGTCCTAAGATCTAACTGGGCTACAGGGAAACGGATGATGGGCCCCAACAACGGGAGTCTTACGACATTAACATCATCATAATAAAAGAAACAACAATGAACAGCATGATTATACTCTGACGTATTGCTGGCGTCGACCTCATTAATATGTAATTCCATCCAGCGTGGTCTACTACAGTCCGTAAGACTTTTTCTTCGCATGAACACATTTTATTATTACCCACTCACTTATCCTACAGGCAAGCTCGAGATTCAATTCGTATAAAATATGCCTTACATACGCAAACACTCTATACTATCACCTCGGTATAACATACTGTAGCTCTCCGCCAGGCAGTAATTCAAAAAACAGTTATTGTTTTATTTCTCACAGAAACTATACAAAGTTGAGATATAATTTAGTTGTTTAAGCTTCCCTAAACACTGCTATGATGATTCAAAAGAGGAAAAGCAAGGGACACGTAGTATGTCGACAGAAACGTGGAACCAATGCACGAGGGTGAATCAATGCACATGGGAACAAGTCGAGAAAGAAGAGGAAGAACAGAACAAAGCAACATCAGCATGAATATGAAAACGGAAGGAAGCAAGGTGGGCACGACAGACAGACATCCCGAAGGCCTAGCTAATGGCTAATGCAACCCCTGGGGTCGTGGCTACCCACACCATAGGATGAGCGAAACAAACAAATCTAACCCTATGGCCCATCCTGTGCTCCCTGATGGGAACAAAGTTAAAGAAAGGTGGGCTCGAGGAGACTCGCTCATTCGTTAACACGCAAAAACTTCGTTCAATATTGGGCACATTTCCTTCGGTCAGAGGCAATGGGCCAGCCAGCCTGCCAATTTTTACCCTCCGCTCGCTGCCGCAAATCATCGATCCTGCAGAGCAATTCTGGACCGTAGGCTGCCATCGAGCGTTTGCATTTGGCAGCCTATTGAACTGCTCATTTCCATATTTCGCCCCCGTCACTACAGTCGCACGCAGAGCCCGGTGCCTCGCTGTACAGATCCATGCCCTGGCACACCAAGTACGATTAAAATTTCTAGTGGCCAGCGTCGTCATAAAACGACGGCAAAATAACTTCCTTAACGAAGTCCTTCTCTTCGCTCCTCTTCTTAGTTGTGCTGTCAATAATTCGTCTGCTCGGTTAGGTTCCTAATTTTGTTTTTATTCCGGTGAAAAAGCATTGCAAGTTACTGCAGCCGTTGCACACGGTTCGTGACCAGCAGGACATAGGGCTCTGTATCTAATATACGGTAAGCCTGAAAATGGGAACGGAGAGACCAACCAAACAACTATGCAACCAACCTACAAACTAGGCATTATTACATAGTGGAACAGTTGGCATTAGATTGGATCGCAGGCACCAGACGCGCCAACAAGCCAGGGAGGAGCCGCGCCCCAGGTTTCGGCCCTTTCTGAGCTACTGCCGTAATGATGTTTAAAAAAAATCGAAAAATTATAACATAATGAGAACGACTCTTTAAAACACCAGAATGACCTTCCCTCTCCAACACAGGATCAAATGCTGAACGTATTTTATTACCGCCAGTCACGCGAAGAACAAATTCCTTTAAATGTTAAATAGGCTAGTGCGAGTAATTTATATTTGCCTCAAGATTGGTTCCTAAGCCATCATTGCGGATCACGATACCGATCAGCGATACACAAAAAGGCTATAATAATAGACTCGATACTTAACTGCAATATTAAAAAATTATCAAGATAGGTTAGAAAGCGAGTTCATGTCAATTTACCAAATTGTGAGAGATACTTCATTCCAATACGATTTAAGTATTCAATAGCGCTACATCTATGGCACACACATTGCTAAAACTGACAGAACATTGGACGCCCCTAAATTTAATTAATAACGCATAATGATCAACGTCCAAAACACAAGACGGTTAATAATTAATGTTCGAGCTAACTAGTAACAAACTATCACCGATTTAGAGGTAGGATTACCATTACACACTTACGACTCAACACACACAGTGAACAACGTAATGTTAACTGGCGGTGAACAACGTAATGTTAACTGGCGTTAGTAGATGGAAAGATTGCAAGAAAGTGCGATGGAAAACGCTTCTTGCGATGATTGGTCCCCGCTGACTGAAGACAATCTCACAACTGGCTGAACAAATATTGCTCCATATCCGGAATTAGGAACTACCGATAAAGTACCGGTACGCTAAAAATTAGTCCAGAGTGCAGGCGGGACCGAGTGTTCGGTAAAGTACTTAAATGCAAGGACATAGTAGGTATGGACCGGGGGGGGGGGAGACGGAGGAATGAGAAATGCGGTCCAGCAGTCCGGATCTTGACGCAGCGGAGCTCATTCTGTCAGGGTGAGCCGTGGCGGGTGCCATTTATGCCTTCCGGCCACTTCCCGGCAGATAGTGGATGGGAACGTATAGTGAGACGCCGGTGTCTGCATAAAAAAAAAAAACCTGCCGGCAAGAAAGCTCTTATCCTATGGACTTGAGCAAAGAAAATTCCTGACCGGCAACAAGTGCGCCATTAGTAGATAGTCAAATATATAAAGAGCCGGTAGTTTATTTGCAAGAAACCCATTGCAGGCAGCACAACGCTTCCATAATCTCGTTTCATGCATACACCAAGTTTCGGCGACCTTCGAAAAACATAATTCGAAGGCTTAGAGCCATAAGTGGTTATGTCCATTTTTGGCGAAATTGGGTATTACTCACCAAGTGGGTGCTAGTGAGGTATATTTTCCGTATCGCAATTGTTGTCTACGCCATATCTCTTCAATGCATATCTCTCAATGAAGACACTTGTATAAACACCTGAAGTATCAATACTGATCTCGCTTAGTCAAGTCACTAGAACTGCGGCAAATGCCCAGCACTGGAAACAAACATAATGATGTCAATAAAGTGAGGTCAATATAATGACGGTGAAGTGCAAGCCAAGCGTCCCGAACAGGCCTCGTAATAGAAGCTGCATAACACTCAGTTCAAATTAGGCCGATCTTTCCATGTAACAGGGCAGCATGAAACATCCGACGGCTGAACCAATGATACATTAGAGGATTTTTATAGAGCAGTAAAAGGTCAGGCGCGTAAGTAACGGGCACCATTGGCTCAAAAAGAGCCGAGTTGAGGGTGCCATGAAGTTACGTCGAGTGTGCACTCGTCTAGATAGCCAATAAAGCTTATCATTATAGCAGGAGTAACGAGCAATGTTATCCTTGTAAATGTATTGAATTTCAATCATCTGCTTTTGGACAGTGTGTGGTATTAGATATTTAAAGAAAATACCTACTGCTGGACTAACCATACTAAACAACGTGGAATTAATTTACGACTGCACGGATTATTGAGGGTATTTTTGGCCAAGCTTTCGACACTGGACAGAGAGTATTATAAACACTAACTTCACTAATGCCCTAGCCGTGTCAGAAACAAATTAGAACATCTGCGGTGTCTTATTAACAAACGAATTTTATAAGAAAATGCAGGTATATTAGTAGGTAGGTAGGTAGGTATATAATTAGAGCACTCGGAGAGCGTATATACCTTCGTCAAGCAAGGCAATGTTTTCGAAAAATTCAAATAAGTGCCGAAACCAGGATTTTTTAGCAACACCAAAATTTGGTCATGTGTGCCTCTTGATACTAATAAAAGTTCCGACAAGTTTCTTTAGGATACGTCCACAACTTTCTGAGATATGTGCTGACAAAGGCGAAGACAAACAATATCGAAATTTACTAATTTGTGGCTATTAAAAGCCATTATTTAATTCTGCTTGAAGCTCCATTCGTGCGGCCGTCCATCCGTACGTCCCTGCGTCTGTACGTGACGCTTTTTAGTATAAGGTATACATGAACTTCAATTTGCAAGAAGCTCTAATTTTCGCTGGAATGAAGTTCAACCATAGCTATCTTCTTAAGCGCTTCTAGAAAAATTTAAGTCACTTTCAAAGCAAAGATATGAAGACCATTTCACTTGTATCTTATCTACCGCTTTTGTATTTCTTTCACAACATATTGTGTGCGCTTTGATTCTGGCGCTCGACGTTCTTAATAGCCAGCCAGGTACGAAGTTCGGATCTTGGAGTGGAGATTCTACAGGAAAGCGTGCTGGAGGGGAGGAGGAGGTGTCAGACATCATGCCCACGCCCTTCTTCAGTTGTCCAAGAGTCTAAAAAATTTTGGATTTTCGATTCTTCAGTGAAGGCGATTAAAATAGCCCTACGTAACTCGTATACCAACCCTTTTTAAATTTCCGCCTCGTCGTGAACGTTAATTTTTTTCTCGGTATAAAAATTTGCGAAGAGATTTTGCTAGCAAATTTTGCGAGCTATCTTATACTGGTATCCTGCAGGTTATTCAACTGTTCCGTAAAATTGGCTGTCAACCAGTCACTTAGGTTGATTGCCGAAGTTGAAAGTTTTAATTAATTGAGAGTGGAAGAGGTTACAGGTACGGCGCTGAACAGAGCTTTGAAAGGTATGCATAAATTGAAGAACACTGCAAGAAGTACTGTTGTATGCAAGATTCACAGGTGAGAGGTTTAGAGTCCGCTAGACGAAGTGTGTTACGGTAGACATGGTTAATCAGGCCGACTTTAGATTAGACGTACGTGGTTGGTTAAATTACAGAAGCGCTAATTAATCGTAGAATTTCCACGGGTCCCGCTAGTTTCTAATAAGTCCTACAAATTTCATGAAGTTCCGTCTATAGCGTTTTAAGTTATGTTCTGATATACATTAAACAAACATAGGGCCAAGTAGATAAACGGACTGGCAGATTACCAAGATTTGGTAAGTTGCCCTCTGTAAGATTCCTGCAAGTTTTCTGAAGATTTGTCCATAAGTTTCTGAGTTACGTTACCATGAAAAATACACAAACAAGCGACGGCGAGCGGGATCTTCACCAAACATTAATCATCTGTTTTTCCTAACATAGCTAACATTTATTGTACGGTAAATTTCATAAAGATCCGTCAATAACTTTTTGAGTTATCTTGGTCACAGACAAAAAGACAGAAAAACGCCGACAAAAACTTGACCTCATTTCAGGACGTAATTTTAAAAACTGAAACACCAATTCTGAGTTTCTATCTACCATCTTGAATGTAACGGAAATGAGGATCCAGCCGTGACAAGAACGGCATCTAATGAGCGTCGGACTCATTGCTTCTGGGAGTCAAACAATAGTTATTTTGTCGCCTAAAGGCAATGAAATTCAGGAAGAGAGAGAAACCTAATGAGAACTTTAGAGAGTATTATAGCTACAGAGTTTGGGACGGTATATCAAGCCCTTCAAGCAGTAAAAATCAAAATTTAATTCTAGAATTTACTTCGACAGCGGCATCACTAGAGAAGCTATTTTATAATAGAAGAAAGCAGGCTGCGGATAACGGGTAAAAAAAAGTAAATGAAAATGAAACAAGTGATGTATTTGGTGCTGCTCCGGATGTGTACGACTAATGAAGCATTGGGATCAACAGATAATTCGAAAAAGGGAAGCCTCACGTCCAAACTCAAGAGAAAGATATCAATAAGTACCTAGCTACCTTTTTGTTTTAGGTACAGCACATATCAGAATATACTGTACCTCAAGCATACTCCTGGAACTTGTATTTTGTATATATATATTTTGGTTTAATCCTCAATGATAAACTAAGCTCATAAGCCGACATGGAAGAAGTGGGTTGTAAGTTCAGTAGAGTTCTTGATATAATATAAAGCAGTATAAAGATTACGAGATGCAATTTTACTAATAATTAGTACTCGTTGCCCAATACTTAAATTTCATCACTTTCACAAGCGGCTATGCTGATACTGTATGCTAGTATTTGCGTATTGTAATTTGAAATTATTTCAAAATCTAGATGGTAATGTACATTACAACTGTGTGTAATGATCCTATCAAACTGACATTAATATATTCCCACGAGTAGTTTAAGCCTCTCTACCCACAGTGTACACTGTGATTCAAAGAAAAGAAGAAAAAAAGTGACATATAAATATCAACTAAAACGTGGAACCCGGCCATGCACGAAATTATTTGAACACAAAATCAGCATGCATGAAAATTGTCCACTGCACTTTCAATAGGACTATAAAAGTAGACGGCAGCAAAATGGGCACGAAAGACAGACGTCCCGAAGGTTTAACTAAGGCTTTGGTCCGTATATGGACCCACTGGAGGCGCTAGCACTGCTCCCCATACCATAGGACGAGCAAATTTAACTGTAGGGCCTATGGCCCACCTTATGCTCCCTGAAGAGCCTCTTAAATGAATTGGGCAATGAGTGCTGACTGAAAAAGTCTAAGTTGGGCTGTATCATATCGGGTGAAAACAGCTTAATATTTCATATCACTGAAATGAACGACATCCGAAAGTCCGTAAGCCATACGATATTATTTGGAGAAAAACTGTCATAGGAGCTGGATCATCTCCAGGTGAACAATGCTAGCAGAAGACGGTCACACAACTTGCATGACTGAATAAACTAGGTAACTTAAGCTTGAAGACAAGCTGCCACAGGAGATGCGTCGTTTGAGCGCCTCAAAATGAATTACGAAATTAACGTTTAATGAACCATTGAGGTCACTCCAGACGTATAATGAGGGAGACGACAGTGATGAACATGTCATTGACAAGCGCGCCGAGGGCGAACTTTAGCAACGCTTCATTGCTTTAATGATGCCGTAATTGACTTACGGCCACTAGACCCTAATGCGGCTTTGGCACTCCAATGGCGTCCACGCTTCATTACCATCAACTCACCCAAAGCTGCGGTACCAGCATTACGAGACTTAATCACCAGAGTTTAGGTGCTGATGAGAATAGTTAGAAAATGAAATCATCAGCTCCAGCGAGGCTGCGATAATCAAAACTGCAAAACTTTTATCATACGAGTGTAAGCGCAGATGAGAATAGTTAGAGAATGAGATCTTCAGCTAATCTGAAAGAGTGAACAGCAACGCTTAAGCACACAGCTTAAGTATAGATGAGAATAGTTAGAAAACCAACATCGGCTATAGCTATCTTGAAATCGCTGGTCTCAAGTGCAAGAGCTAATCTTTTACCAATCAAAAAGCCTTTTGGTTGCGGTCTCAAGTGCAAGAGCTAATCTTTTACCAATCAAAAAGCCGTTTGGTTGCGTTTTAATGGGAGCTGGCCGGTAACCACACAATAATCGAAATTTACGGTTAGTGGGAACGATACGAGAACAGTTCGTCACAAAATATTCAGCAGTCGCTAAGATGGTTTGGAAAGATAGTACCGGTAATCATCAATAGCGACACCGAAGCTGTATTTACCTTACTGGAATACTTATTCACTATTTTCATGGGCAAAAGACAACGGCTAAAAACATGAGATCATTAGCGAATGCTTAACTTTCCTAAACGATAGCAACATATCAATACAAACTTCCTAGCCAAACTCTCCTCGTTCACGAAACACATCATAATAGAAAGAGAAGGAAACAGTGACATGTATGTGTCATCTAATATACAGGGTGTTAAAAACAAAAAGTACAAACTTGGACAGTAGGCAGTGACACGCAAAAACAAACTCAGTAGTTTTGAAGATGCTCAAATTTATAGTTCTTTCAGTCCGAGTTAGTGTGCAAAAAATGAAAACGTTAGCTTTTCGCTGTCAAATGCTGTTCCAGTACGACGGAGTTCCCACCCATTTCGGCAAGCACGCCCTCCAATATCTGAACGACGCCTTACCAAATATGTGGATAGGGCGCACTGGACCAGTGACATGGTCTCCAAGTTCTCCAGACATGAGTCCTTTACATTTCTTCCTCTTGGACTACAAGAAATCATTGATTTAGAAAACATGGCTCTAGTCCGAAATGGATACTGGGGCAAGGATATCGGTCGCAGCGGGCAACAGTGCAGCAGAACTAAGAATTTCTGCATAGTATCTTCTAGGAGGTAGTCTCTTCAAACACTTATTGTATAGTTCAGTTGATATTTATTTTTCTAATATTCGTTTCATTTTGGATATAACACTGGTCATAAAAATATGTTACCTATTAACTGGGCATTAAGGCTAAACTTTAAACCTCAGTATTTTGAACACTACCGAGTTTTCAATTTTTTGTATTCTGGAAAAGGTGTTTATTTTGCGAGTCCATGCCTACTGCCAAAGTTTGTACGTAGCTACCTCTGGTTTTTTAACACCCTGTATATCAAGAAAAATGACATATCCGCATAGACTACAGGAACGCCGCTTACAGCCATAAATAGCATAGCAATTCGGTAGTATAGCCTAAAGACAAATAACTGCTAGAGAGCCGGACATTAAATCCTGGTTGCTCGTTGGGAGAGGACCTGTTCATCCATTTACTGCCAGCTATATAATCTAATTTATTATCAATATTACATAAGTTTAACGCCTCCGTAGCCGCAGAAAAACAAACGTTACAGAAAGGAGCACAGCACATGTAGAACGAAGAGCATTAAGAAGGAAACATGTGAAATGCGCATTAAAAGAAACATGTCCCGAAGACCTTCTAAGGGCATAGATAACTTTTGGGGCTCCCTGGGGCGCTCCTGCAAAGCTAGCTGAAGTTAACTTTCTTTCGACACTTTGAAGTTCCAGGCACAGGAGAGGAACATGAAAATTTGGCCAAAAGAGTAAGGTGAATTCGATATTCTTTTCGACTTCGATGGCTACTATTGACACAGCTAAATAATAGCTGTTGATTATAATTATTATTTACGTGGCGCAAAAAATACTGAAAAATTCGTTCTTCATAACACTAAAGCTAAAGTAGTGATATTAAGTTGCATAATCACTGAAATGCTCATTGGCTACATCAATTGTCGGTAAAATAATACGCTGCTCTTGATGACAAACATTTGTGTGTTCAGTTGTATTTTACACAACCACTATTTCTGCTTCTAATTTGTTAAGAGGATGCGGCAAGCTCCGCACTGAATTGGAAACAGAAAGACAAAATTAGTGTATCTCATTTACCAGAAAGTATGCGCTTTTAGTTATCAATGGGAGCGATTTTTCTGTACATTTTTGGGAGGGAAAAATAGAGCATGTATCGCAGTTTCTGTATACATATCTATTAGAAACAGTTAAGACATGTTTTTAAATATTTTCACTAAGAAGGGAAAAGTATTGCGCAAGAGCAGCAACTATCGAGCAGGCAAAAGAGGTTAAACATTCATAACCGTTCTCCGTTGTCAAGCCAGTGTAAACGCCAAAGACTTACCCTTTTCATTTCGACAGTTACTAAACAGAGAGAACCGTGTTGAAGCCAATGCAAAAAATGAACAGCCTATAACACTTCAATATCACGTTCGACCACTTATTTCCAAGGCTATTGAACAAAGGGAACCTTGCTCAACCCAACGTAAATACCTAGGCAGGAGTCGAAATAGCTGCAAGAGAGTTTTTCCTGGATTTTCTGCGAGGAAGGCAAGCACCTTCTGAAAATTAGGAAGACAAGAGGCAAAACTGCCCAAAGAAGTTGCAGACTAGAGTCTTCGGTGCACCAAGAAAATTTCGCCAGGCTAGTCTTAACAGAATCAAGGGGCTCCGAAGACGAGGTGAGCTCAAACTCGAAAGTGCAAATTGGGAATTAACTCGAAGTTGCTTCGCTAAAATAGCCGGGAAAAGAACTCAATTGTTGTAGCACGCTCGCAAAGAGAGAAAAAAATAAACTTCGCCTGGGAAAATAGAACTGTCGAGCAACACAATGCAAGATACGAAAACTTTTCGCACATATATAATAAATTCATCAGCAATGAAGAGTATTCAAATGCTCAGCGCAAGTACCGTAGATTTCTTGGCAAGTAATACGTTGTACTGAAATGTTAGGTATTATCGTAGATTTGCCAGCAGTTAGTACCTATGGCAGTGACCTTTTTTTTAGGGGCTGTCATTGCATATTCGTCAAAAATGAACGAGTTACCGATTTGTTCCGTGGATTTGTCAGTTATGTATATCAGTAGTGAAGCGTTTGCCAACACCATGGTTTCATAACTCAATATATTATGTTGTTATTATATTGAATAGTTTAAGCTTCAGTTTCCAGTACAACAACCATTACAGAGGGAGAAACGGACATATATAGCATACCGATTGAAACGTGGAACCCATGCACGAAGGTCTTCCCACACAGATCAACACGCACGGGAACAACAAGTCGGGAAAGAAGAAGAAGAACAGAGGAAAGTAAAACCACCGTGTTTACGCAAAGTTTCATCATATTCTCTCTTGACCTTATGGTCTGACATGAAACAAACATTTACTTACAACTATCACTCAAAAAACAGACGGGTTCGAGTAACGTTCCATCATAACAGCTCTTGACCTTGTGTCCTGGCGCGCGCAAAAGCAAAATGTTATCCCGCAACGAAGCAGTATCGTTGATTAGCTCGAAAGCAGCGAGCCGTGAAGCCCACAAGGGAAACAAAGCAGCTGTGCTTCAGGCCTTATTATGGTTATGATTAAAGTGCATTAAGGGCGAGTGCCGCGTAATGTGAAGGCTGGCTAACCCAATTCTGGCCCAGCTAAGTCCTGCTGCAATAAAATTACATGCTCTAACTTATGGTGCTTGCCTCTCCCATAACAATGGCGTAATAAGACTAGCGGAATCGGTCACACATTGCACTGGAAAATTATGATCATGAACGCAACAATAGCTGATGATTACAAGATTATAAGCCATGGAAATACCGTAAGCGTTGTCCGCTATTCCCGTTTTGACTGTAACTTCCGAGTGGAAAAACAGATCAATACTGTCAATGAGGAAGATGGAATAATACTGTCACCGAGAAAAATGGTACACTACTGTCACAGAGGAAAACGGAAAAATACTGTCACCGAAGAATATGGTTCAAAACTGGCACCGAGCAAAATACTACAAAGCATCGCGATCAGCATAAAACGGAAGGAAGCAAAGTGGGCACGAATTAAAGACACTCCCTCCCGACGGCCAAAACTACATAAAACAAAGGTACCTATAGCTCAGGGGGCCTCCCTAGGGGAGTTAATCCCCACTACACAAGGGCGAACCTAACCTACCTACTGCTCCGCTCATCCGATGCTCTTGTGGAGTGTGTTATGCCGTGTGTTATGCAAGTTTTAGACAGTTAAATGTGATTGACTCTACATACATGATTTCCAGCTACATCAATTGGCTGGTATACACGTTCATTCTATGTCTGCGGAAAAGAATAATGCAATTAACTCATCATTAAATACACATTTAGCTGCGAAGACCACACACACGACAGTTCGTCTTAAAGACTCAAATACAGTATGCCTCTCAGCCTTGTAGAAGATACACTATTTCCGGTTGAGTTATAGACTCGGCTTACCTCAGAAATGAGTTAGGTCACTTATGAATTAGAATAGGTGCCTTAACTCATAGTCCGAAGATTTAAGGGGAGTCGGAGGATTTAAGAGGGTCGAGGATTTAAGGGGAAGTCGGAAGATTTAAGGAGAAGTCGGAGTCGGGAATTCACTAGCTCCAAGACTGGGAGCCGGATTTTCCGAAGAATCACTTTTAAAAAATAAAAATTTTCTAATACCTATTTGTTCAGAAATTTTGGCAATACCACCTACCAAGTTGGTCCATGTAAAGTCTTACATAATATTAATGATATATCTTCTACAAACTAATTTGTTAAAATTTCGGATCGCAACTTATCCATATAATAAAGAATTCCGTTGTAAAAGAAAACAAAATATTTTCTTAAGCTTAAAGATGGTGTTTATTTTCGACATTTAGTACTTAGCCTGCAAGACAAATTTTCTGAATGAAAATTTTAAAAAAATCCCAAAAAGATCAAATTTAAGGCCCCAAATGGTACTAAAGGTAAACGCTAATTGTATAAAAGAGTTGGAATCCGAAAACAGGAGGACCAGGAATCGGAACTTGATCCAAGTGTCTGACTCCGCAACCTTACATAGCCTACCGACACCGAATATCAGGGAAGACAAAATAGCAACAAAGCAGACGAGAAGGCAGGGATTAGCAGCATTAGGAGCGGACCAAAGAATTACAAGGCATCAGTTCCAATTAGGCTAGGCAGGATCGTGACCCAACACAGCCCCGTCATTCGCCTGAGCCAACAGTCCTGGAGGCTCGCACGACGCCGTTAGCAAAAGCCCGAGCCGTGAGCTGTCTAATTAACAAGCTGATCAGGACCTCGACATTGAATTAATTTGAGCTGTCCAGCTGTCAAAACTTGGGACCTCGGTCAATACGGCGAGGGCCTGAGGCGAATGTGTGCCAAGTCAACAGGCAAATTAACCTGAGAGTTTGTGCTTGCGTTGCACAAGAGGTTCTCGAAGCTATTTGCAATCATCTTATGTATTCGTCCAGGCTCTAGGGAGTGTCTGTGTACATTTCTCTTTCACGGATTTACCAACTAATTTCCTATTCCATATGACGAGGACATTAATAAGAAGTCGGGTAAAACTTTAGCAAGTGGTACATTTTAGAGGGGGGCATGGGGGGCACAAAATGACCAATTGTGGACTCATTGTTCTGAAACTTGCTCAGAATTTGTATTTTTGGGAAAATAAACACATTTTGTTACTACAACTTTTTCGATTTAGGGCTTAGTTTTTTAGATAATGGGGTTTACATATAAATATATATGCATATTTTGGGAATTTCAAACGAATAAAACTCAATGAGTTTTCATGCTAGAATAAAAACAATGACAGTTTTGGATTCCTTGAAACATTCCTAACAAAACTATAGAGCTGGATTCGCAACTTTTGCTCTCATAATATTTTTTATTTTCACAGCTAGATTCTCTATTTTCTATTTCGTTGGGATCGCTAACTAAAATATAGGTAAAACACACTTAAGGGATTCGGTTCCGAGCTATGATAAAAAAAAAAACATTATAAGGGCAAAAATGGAGAATCCAGCTCTATAGTTTTGTTGGGAATGTTCTAAGCATTCCAAAACTGGCATTTTTTTTTATTCTACCGTGAAAACTCATTGAGTTCCATTCGTTTGAAATGTCCAAAATATACATATATATTAATATATAAACCCCCATTATCTCCAAAACTAAGGCCTAAATCGAAGAAGTTGTAGGGACAAAATGCGTTTCTTTTTCAAAAATACAAATTCTGAGCAAGTTTCAGAACAATGAGTCCACAATGAATCATTTTGTGCCCCCATGTCTCCCCCCCTCAAAAATGTACCAGTTGCGAAGTTCTACCCGACTTCAATTTAATGCCCTCATCATACGGAATAGGAAAATACATGGTAGAGCCGTGACAGAGAAATGTACACAGACACCTCCCTAGAGCCTGGACTATATGGTAATAAGAACTGAGGAATAATTTAGGAAGTTTGAGGGCTTCAAGTTTCAGTTTAATTTAGCAAGGTCCAATTTCTTCCGATTTTTTTATGTACCAAATGTTTTATGTAGAAATCAAATCTGAAGTCCGTTTGCGGCGGTCGGCTTTAGTTTTCGAGATATTTAGCTTTGAAGTCCAATTTTTCCCCTTTCTTAGACTGAAGGAAAAAAAATTCAAGGTAGCTTCAGGTATTTTTCGTAAAAGGGACAACAACAATATTTATAATGAAAGTAGGTTTTTAGTAGGACTAACCTAACCTAGGCGCACAGCAGGGAGGAAGAAAACCTACCTAATTCATTGGCGTGAGGTCTCTATGATCGCAAAACTTACTGTCGCTCAACTTTTCGCTTCGGCCGTCACGTTGCCGTGACTACTTAGTAATTATGGCGCTTGAATGCCACGCTAAACCTATGGGTAACTAAACTTTTAAACTAACTCAGAAGTAGGCAGTATTCTCAAAGCTTCACCATTGCTGCTTGTTATAACATACAAACTGCAGGAAACGACTCATACCTTACATATTCTTTTTAGTCACACAGCGATGTCCAAGCCGAAGCCTTGAACTCAGCAACGCAATCGGATACAGAACCGCGTGGCAAAGCAACTTTTGCGTACGTGTGCGCGGGCCTTTACAAACTAACCGTAACAGCAGGAACGGCGGCCAGATGCAACATCACCTATGGAAAGTCAATCAGGTCGACCCTTAAAGTGCGTGAGTCTCGCAGACATTGACAAGGAAAATGTCCGTCAGAATATCCCCCGAGTGAACGATGAGGGTGCTGAACTGCGGCTGTATAGGTAGCAGCCTTCATCGGCTCCTCATTTTCCCCATGGGCGAGCGTCACCGCAAGCTGTGCAATTTTTTTTAGGCATCCGCCTATTTCACTCCACGACTTCGCGCTCCTTTCTAAAAATACTGATAGTAATAAAACTAAGAAGTAATCCTATAAGCATCCTGCGCACTCGGGCAAGTGGCAGGAAATTATATATTGGGCCAGTCAAAGGAGGAAAGAATCCTTTCTCCTTCCCACTGACCGACGTGAGTTTTCTTATACATCGCTGCCGCTCCTGACAGAATCAATTCAGTTGCCGCACTTGCACTTTACGCGGCGCTGGCAGCAGCAGCTGCTGTCAGGCAAAGGGAAATGAGGGTGAGCGGGGCAGCGTAAAGAGGAAGTCGAGACGTTGGCAGGATACGGTAAGGCAGTTCTGTAAGCTCTATATAGGCTGGAATTTGCAGCATCGAGTATGGTTAGGTCTAGGCTGGATTTTGCAGCACACATGGAGTCCGTAAAGTCTAGG